>SZWC01001625.1:153955-165287 GCA_023375785.1 Penium margaritaceum
ACACAACGACTGGTCACACGCCTACGTCCGGGAACAGCCGGAGAGTGTAAGAAAACAAACATGTAAATCAGCCTGGCAGGGCTGTCCACCGAGAAAATCCTGAAGACCTCCAAACGTAGTCCGTGGGCTGTGGGAGCCCTCTGGTACACTGGGTAGGCTGCCAGGCTGCCTCCAACGGGTGGAGCATCACCTCAGGGAACTCTGTCTCCAGCTGGGTCCGCCTCAAGGATCTGCACGAGCATGGACACGACCGAGTGGTCACAACCAACTGTACAACTGTGTATGACTGACAACATCACAACACTCCCCCATGACCCAATGGTACGCATGTCCATACACGTGCAGAACACGTGCCGGTGCAACACAGAGTGCTGAATAGGGACCCGGACAATCACCCACTCTCGGACAGGGGTCGCAATCCGACGGAACGAACGGCCCCGAGGAACTTCCCACGTGCCAGTGCCTTGGTCAGGAAGTCAGCGCGCTGCAAGTCTGTGCCCACCCAGACGATGGAGATCAATTGCCGCTCCACCAGATCGTGCACGAAATGATACTCGACAGCGATGTGCTTCGTGCGTGCGTGGAACACACCAAAGTTCTCAGCGATCGCGAGAGCACTCTGGTTGTCGCATCGAAGGATGATGGTAGGCACGGACTGACCCAAGCACTAGAACAACCGTTGCAGCCACACCGCCTCAGCGGCGCCAGCGCCCAGAGCAACATACTCAGCCTCTGAGGAGCTGCGAGCAATGCACCCCTGCTTGCCGCTGCGCCAAGACACAACGGTGCCACCAAGCAGGAACACGTAACCCGTGCGGCTGCGTCCATCAGGACTCCATGCCCAGTCGCTGTCGGTGTAGCCATCTACCACAACCGAGCACTGTCTCCGAAAGCAGAGACCGTGATACGGTGTGGAGACCACGTACTGGACGACTCGCAAAGCTGCGTGCAGAGCGCGAGCTCGAGGGGACTGACTAAACTGTGCGAGTAGGTTGACAGCGAACGCAATGTCGGGACGCGTGGTCGTGGCCAAGTACATCAGTGAGCCAATGATGCGCAAGTACACGGTCACGTCCACATTCTCGCCCAGATCGGCTGGGTCTGTCACCTTCAGGGCGTCCTGCCCGTCAGGAGTGATGGGTGACGAGGCGGCGGGAACAGCGCCAAGGAGGTCAGCAAACCGCTCCCCCACAACCTGTGCATATCGTGCCTGATGGAGGAGGAGTGTCCGTCGACAACGATCATGCACAATCTCCATCCCGAGGAAAACAGCCGCTGGATCAAGGTCCTTCATCCTGTAGGCGGCCTGCAGGACCGCCTTGGCCTCCTTCACGACCTCCAGTGAAGGAGACGCAATCAGGAGATCGTCCACATACACCAGAATGGCAGTGAGGTGCTCGGCTGTCCGTCGGATGAAAAGTGACGGGTCGGCATCACTCTGGATGTACTCGGCCAAAGTGAGGGTGCGAGTGATCTCTCGGTTCCAGCACCGGGGCGACTGCTTCAGGCCATACAAGGCCTTGCGCAAGCGCCAGACCTTGTTGCCTTCGACCTCAAACCCAGGTGGCTGGNACGCATTGTTCACATCCATCTGGTGCAGCTCCCAGTCATGGTGAGCGACCACACCAAGCAGCGCGCGAGCTGTGGTCATGCGGCCAACAGGGGCAAAGGTGTCAGTGAAGTCGATCCCCTCAACCTGAGAGAATCCCTTGGCAGTCAAGCGGGCCTTATAGCGGTCCAGTGAGCCATTAGGATTCACCTTCTTGCGGAAGACCCACTTGGCCTGCACGACCTTCCGTCCCTCAGGACGGTCGACCAGCTCAAAGACTCCGTGCTCCCACATGGCCCTGAGCTCGTCCTCACAGGCGGCCCGCCACTGCTCAGCATCCTCTCCTGAGAGAGCCTCCTTTAACGTGTCTGGATCAGGGACTGTCAAAGGGGAGCTCTGGGTGGCCAGGACACATGCCTCATGGGTCGGACGGACCGCAACTAGGTCAGCGACAGCTGCCTGTACAGCCTCGTGCTCGTCAACGATCAGCTGGTGCCCAATGGGACAAGCTGGGTGCACCTCCGTGTAGGTGCTTTGGACACTTAGGCCGAGAGCCTTTGTGCCAGGGTCACCACTGTGCATTCTGCGCGTGCGTCGTCTAGGTGGCGCAACCGCAGTCGAAGGTGCTCGTGAGGCAGGTCGGCGGAGACGCCCACCTGGTCCACGAGAGTAGCCCGAGTCTGAGCTGATCGACGGTTCTGGCACAGGGAGGGCAGGTGCTGTCTCTAGAGACGCTGCAGGCGTGGGCGAGACAGGCGCGGCAGGCGCGGGCGAAACAGGCGCTGCAGGCACGGACGAGACGGTCGCGGCAGGCGCGGGCGAGACAGTCGCGGCGGGCGCGGGTGAGACAGGCGCCACAGGGGAAGAGGCAGCAGGTGCAGTCCCGGCAGGCGAAGCAGGCGCTGCAGGTGCGGGCGAAGCATGCGTTGTAGGTGCGGGCGAAGCAGGCGCTGCAGGTGCGGGCTAAGTAGGCGCTGCAGGTGCGGATGAAGCAGGCGCTGCACGTGCGGGCGAGGCAGTCGCGGCAGGCGCGGGCAAGGCAGTCGCGGTAGGCGCGGGTGAGGCAGGCGCGACAGACGCAGGCGAGACAGTCGTGGCGGGCGCAAGCAGGGCAGGCGTAGAGACTACATGCCCGACAGCAATGATGGCTGGGTCAATGGTGGCCAGCAACGGTCCCACCCCGGAGGCACCCCGGACGGACTCACCCTGTGGGGTAGACTCCCCCATCCGACGGGAGGCCTCACAGGTGGGAACGTGAGACGCTGCGTGGGTGAGAATGGCAGACAGGTCGCGGTACGACAGTGCCTAAAAAAACAGCGCGTCGCGCGACTCAACGATGCGGTGGCGACCCGCATCCCAGAAACGCCACGCTTTGGAGCGCAAGGAGACACCGAGGAAGGCACACATCCGGCCGCGCGGAGAGACCTTAGACCCCTGCTGGTCCTCGGTGTACCAGACACAGGCCAAGGAACCCCAGACGCGAGCAAGCCTGAGGTCCGCACGGTGACCGAACCACAGCTCATACGGCGTGACGTGGTCCGGCAAGGGACCATGCGGGAGGCGGTTCCAGACCCATGTCATTTAGGCGAAGCCCTCGAAGGCGAAGGACTCCAGGAGACCGCACTCAGCGCACATGGCGTGAACCACGTCCTCCATGGTGCGGTTCCAGCGCTCGGACACACCGTTCTGCTGTGGCGTAGCAGGGGCCGAGAGCTGGTGACAGATACCAAGCTCGGCGAAGTGAGTGGTCAGCTCACCGAGATACTCACCGCCTCGGTCAGAGCGGAAGGTGTGGAGGGAGTGACAAGACTGACGCTCGGCCATCACGAGCCACAAGCGCATGGCTAAAGTGGCATCACTCTTGTGGCGGAGGCAGTAGACCCATCGCATGCGGGTGAAGTCATCCGTGAGGGTAAGAACATCCCGACCACGGTCAGCGACAGACTCGACAGGGAGAGGTCCGAGGAGGTCCGAGTGGACAAGCTCCAGGGGACGCTGCGCGCGAGTGACGGAGGCAGGGTAGGTGCATCGATGCATCTTGCCCTGAGCGCAGAACAGACAGTCGGTCTTGGGCGGCTTCTCNAAGTGTCAAGTGCAGTGATCGTGGCATCATCAATGGAGTGGTGAACAGAGAGACCCATCCTCGTGCAGGCACGGACAGAGAGCAGGCTGAGCTCGAGATCAGGCACGAAAAGCACGTCAGAAAGATACACGGGACCAGACGGACCATCGAACCGTACGACCCCTGTCCCCTGAACAGGTAGTGACTGCCCAGAACCTGTCCGCACTGACCGAACAGACCCAACAGGACCAAGCACGACAAAGGCGGTACGGTCGCAGGTCATGTGGTGAGTGGCCCCTGAGTCAATGATCCAGTGGCCACTCGCCTCACGACCTGTGGTGGTCACGGTACAACGAGCAACGGAGCACGCTGCCTCTGCTGGACGCTCAGCAGGTGTGGCAGGACAGCGGGACAATGCACGACGATGCGACTCATCCAACCACTCTGTGCTGTCAGACTCATCCTCACCAGGCGACGTAGCCCCCCCACAAGTACGACCACGTGCCACAAACACAGATGGACAGTCAGTCTATGGACCACTCGGCTGTGACAGCACACTCCCACCTCCCTATGAGCGAAGTGCCAGCAGTCGACATAGCTCCGCGATGGTCTGGTCCCTCGGGTCCGGCGTGGTACTCCCCTCGGATGGCGGAGGATCTGCCGCCGGTACTGCCCCCGAGGTCGCTGTGGCACGGGCTGCTGCTCTAGTGCAGATCCGCTCCTTGTAGGCTGCCTGAAGACCGCGGGTGATCGTCGCCCAGTCTAGCTCCTGCTGACACTCAGTGTAGCGATGAGGTCCACCGCAGTTGTGGCAGCGGACCGCCCGTCCGGTGCCACCGGAGGGCTGCTGCGGTCCCCTCTTCTTCTTCCCCTTCTTCCCCTTCACGGCTGCTGCAGTGGCTGTCGGAGTAGCAGGGGAGGAAGCGGGAAAGGCAGAGGTGGAGCTGGTGGGGGTGAAGGTGGACGACGGTGTGGAAGGCCTAGAGGACGTCGCTCCCACTGCTGCTGCGGCCATGGCGCCCTGCCGATGCGCGCGGGCTGCGTCGTTAGCTGTCGCGACTTGGATGAAGTAGCGCTACGCCCAGGGCAACAGCTGCAGGGTGTCGGACATGGACGCGAGGACGTCCTGGTCGAGGCGGGAGAAGGTGTCAGTGAGCTCGGGGCGCACTCCCAGCATGATGGTGTCCAGCGCCCAGAGCTGAGAGCCGCCTCCGGTGCCCAAACGAGTGTACAGGCGCATGGCTCGACGCCAATAATCAGCTACTGACTCCGAGGATCCCTGATGAAGGGAGTGGAACTCGCGAAGGCACGCTGACCGGGTCGCGTGAGTCTCTGCTGCAAAAAGGGTCAGCGCCAGCTCCCAGCCGCGGTGCGGGTCTACGCCTGCTCCTGTCCCAGGCGCGCCCAGGAAGGGGCGGAAGTCGACCACTGTCTCCTGTGGAACTGCGTACAGCAGTCCACGCATGGCACGCGCTGCCGTCTGGGACTGGAGCGGATCAGCCGTCTGGTACTAGCTCTGGTAGTAGGGCCAGACTCCCTCTGAGTCTGCCCATACCTGAAACAGCACCTCCCAACAGTCAAACCCCGCCTTGCTGTCGTAGCGAGGCGGGGAAGTCTCGAAGTCCTTGGGTCGTCGCTCCGTGGGGAGCTGGACCTCTGGTGGTGCTAGGAGCGGGCGTGGGAAGGGCATAAAAGGCATCAACGCTGCTTCTCCAACGGCACCCGAGACCTGACGCGGGNTGCTCCTGTCCCAGGCGCGCCCAGGAAGGGGCGGAAGTCGACCACTGTCTCCTGTGGAACTGCGTACAGCAGTCCACGCATGGCACGCGCTGCCGTCTGGGACTGGAGCGGATCAGCCGTCTGGTACTAGCTCTGGTAGTAGGGCCAGACTCCCTCTGAGTCTGCCCATACCTGAAACAGCACCTCCCAACAGTCAAACCCCGCCTTGCTGTCATAGCGAGGCGGGGAAGTCTCGAAGTCCTTGGGTCGTCGCTCCGTGGGGAGCTGGACCTCTGGTGGTGCTAGGAGCGGGCGTGGGAAGGGCATAAAAGGCATCAACGCTGCTTCTCCAACGGCACCCGAGACCTGACGCGGGTCTGTCTGCTGCTGCTGCTCCTGCTGCTCCTGCTGCTGCTGCTGTCCCCTCGGACTGGGCGCCGGTGTCTCAATGCGCAGGCTCCTCATCTGCTCCATCAGCCGGCGAAGCGTGTCCTCCCTAGTGGGAAGTGGCGCCTGATCCCACTCCTCGACCATGGACTCTCGTCTCTGCGCAGGGGTGGTAGTGGGGCCAGCAGACTCCTGGGCCGATGGGGTTGCCTCTCTCTCTCTCTCTCGTGGGCTGATGTCCCGGTGTCCCAGACAGAGAGACCAAGGCATCGCGGATCTGTCGCAGCATAGCTGACTGCTCATCCAGGCGCTGGCGGAGTGACGACTGCTCCACCAGTAGGAAGTCAATCGCCTTTTAGCGTGGGCTGCGGCCCCCGCTCGTGACGGTGTCCTCCAGCTCCTTGCCCTTGGAGCTGCTCGGCTCCATGCTGAGGCGGTGCGAAAGTCGTCCGAACGCAGAACCGTCAGCGTTTCTCGAGGATTTAGGACGGTGGCAAAACTCGACCTTCTGACCAAAAAATCGGCTAAGTGCTGAAAGTTTTAAAATTTAAATTTTCACCACTAAACATTGAAGGTTGTCCAAATGAAGCGAAATTTGGACCACAGGGGCGTCTGAGGATGCTGAAGACAATGGTAAAATTTTCGTCTTCAAAAAGTGGGGGAAAAAGGCCAAAACGACCTAATTTTGTGCTCAGGCCGAAAAAATGAAAAATTCAAATCAGTGATGCGGAACGGTGAATGCTGGAGGCTACAGAGCTCCAAACGAGGCGAGGAACGGCGCGATGGAACGCTTGAGATGTAAGCTTTCCAATGAGCCTTAGCGCGCAACGTTTGGTGGCTATTTAAGTCCGGCACAGGCGGATGAAGAGAGGATGGCGGCTGACGCGATTTGCGTCTGCGGCTCCTCCACGTCCGTGCGGCTTCCAGGAAGCTGCACGGCTGGAGTCAGCACCTACAAAAGGTACTGGTGCCTCTGGTTTCTGAGTGGCCACGGCCGCCGCTGCTGCTGTTGCTCGCTGATGGTGCTGTTGCTCGCCCGGTTTGCGGCTCCAAGTTGCCACACGGGTGGCCTCGGACCGGCTGCTGCTGCGCGCAAGGGCTCCAACGGCCTCAAGCCGTTGTGGCACGCTGCAGCTGCAGCACGAACCTGCCGCTGCGGTTTCTGACGCATCAGGATGATGGCATATGCGTCGCTGCGTGCTCTTGTCGCTTCAAGCGACTCAAGGTGGTGATGGGTCCAACCAGGACCTGCTGCTGCTGCTGTGGGCTGCTGCCACTGCTGCTGCTCTCTGCTGCTGCAGCTGCTGCGTCTCTGCTGCGCAGCACGACGAGCACTGGCTCGCCTGCTCTGATACCATGAGAAGATTCCAGGAAGCTTCCTAGCCTTTTTGCTTGCTAGCCTGACAGCACGGGTCTGGCTGGTTGACACACAGGTCATGCAAGGGACAGCAAGGNCCGCCGTGGCTCACGGCGGGTGGCGCACACGGCGGTGCCTGTCAAACCTGAACCGGCCCAAAACCATTGTTTTGGCCATAATTCTGCGCACAAGCGTCCAAATGGAGCGCCGTCTGATCCTACGGATGCACAACGAAAAGACAGACACAACGACTGGTCACACGCCTACGTCCAGGAACAGCCGGAGAGTGTAAGAAAACAAACATGTAAATCAGCCTGGCAGGGCTGTCCACCGAGAAAATCCTGAAGACCTCCAAACGTAGTCCGTGGGCTGTGGGAGCCCTCTGGTACACTGAGTAGGTTGCCAGGCTAGCTCCAGCGGGTGGAGCATCACCTCAGGGAACTCTGTCTCCAGCTGGGTCCGCCTCAAGGATCTGCACGAGCATGGACAAGGCCGAGTGGTCACAACCAACTATACAACTGTGTATGACTGACAACATCACAACAAGAAGATGGGGTCGACAAGGGGCAAATAAATTTTTCTTGTAGTTACAAAGGTCCACCTACTTAGCACCGTTATGAGTTCTTATTGAAAGGTAGGCACAAATTTTGGTGTTGTGGCCGCCACAATAGCACACCCAGGTACACGGGGTGCCATGCTGGATGGCATATGAAATGGTCACACGGAATGTAGTGTGGTTCAATATCGTCATGGATACGCTACATGTAGTTGAAGTCGTACGGAAATTGAAATTGTGTCCATTTGTGCTTGCACAAAGTTTTTTATGTCTGCTACCACGATGGCGTAAAGTGTTTGGAGCACACACTGAGGCTTCTAGTTGGTGCAAAGGATCCATGTCCATGATTATGGGATAAGATGACAACATGCTTGGGGAGTTTGCATAACACCATCGTATTCAATTTGTGAAACCACATTGTAGAGGATTTTGGGCTCGAAAAACCTGGGCTATCTCAAAGTGCATTCAATTAAGTGGTTTGAACTCTTGGATTCTAAAAAAATAAAAACAGAATGGAAAGTCAAGAACAATTGGATGCACCGCATTGTACCTAGTCATTTAAACACGCAAAAAATCAGTTTGTCTCTAGATGTTGAATTTTTATGTTGATTTTCACAAAAGTTGAAAGAAGGGTCCCACATGTACGGGGAGAAGTGAGTCATCAACATAACGGCGAAGGGAAAATCAAGTAATGAGTGGGGAACGCTTGACTATACATCAAGAAAAAAGAAGGTGCAATGACACAACTTACAAGAACTCGCAGAAGACTTCATGCATGACTATCTTGCTTGTACCAAAAGTAAAATTGTATGAGCAAGATTAACTTTTGAGTTTGAGATCATTGCATACGACTCACATAAATTTTAGCAAATTTGTGTCACCCATGAAGGTAGCCTTATCGGAGAGGAGTGGAAATCCTGAACGTAGGGCAAGTGTAAAATGAAAGCTTCGATTTAGAGTTAAATGGCTTTGGTGAGCTCAGAAAATCAGATGTTGACATTTGAGTGCGATGGAATGACTATGTCCACTTATAAAGAGAGACTTTCTCTAGTGGATTAGATGGAAGAATTGGCCGACAAGGCCAAATCTGGTTGTGCTTGATGGTATCTGACCCCCAAGCCATCTCGTCCGACCACCCATAGGCTGCGGACTCCCGCTTAAGCCACGTGGTTTCGGCCCCGTGCTACATTCTCATTGTATGAGCAGTCATGGATTTGCATGCCTTTTAAAGATGCGTAGTTGCTTCTTTTGAAAGCTACAAATTATTGTTACTATTTTTATCATTTATATCTTGTGTCAACAGAAATGGTGAAAAATTCCGTTGAACCTTTTGTACTATATGTTTTTTTGAAAGATGTCCATTATGAAATGATATCACTAATATACATTTTTGTCAAATTTTGCATGATGTCTTGGCTTTCATCAGATAATTGGTCACCAAACTTGTTATTGCACTTTTTTTTTCATCATTGAGATACGTTACCTTGACTTGCATACATATTTTTTCATTGCTTTTCTTGTTACGTTCCCCCCGTTAGTTGCGACCCATCCTTGGTTCATTTTCACCTATTGTTGAAGGATAGTGTAGATGCAAGCCTCTACCATCTTGATGATAACAACAGTCCATTGAGAGGATAGCATCACGATGGGGCACAATGATGCGTGTAGGTTATCCACCTTCTTCAAGAAGAAGCACGCCTCCTCCACCTTCTCTAAGAGGCACCCCTATGATAGGTGCATATGCCTCCCTTCGACAAGCCATTTAGGGCAAGATGATGATAAGCCCAAGGTCCTATGCCTATTTTCCTCTCAAGGGGATCTATACTTGGGAGGTACCTCTAAGGGCACGTCTGATTTTATGAGTAGCAAGTATCTCCTAGTACTTGGTGATTGTTGCACTTGGCACATGCGAATCTACCTCCCAACTATTGTGGTTAGGTTGAAAATTGCACAAGTGAATGAGGCACTCCTTTACCATACATGCATGCATATTAAGTTCATGGTGTTAGTGGATGTGGTGTGCCTCAAATTAGGGTTATATCACAAGGGAAGAAGGAGGGATGGTAGAAAAGAGCCCTACGTTATATAGGGTGCAAGTAGGATCACATCAAAGGTGCCATGGATCTGGATTAACGATGAGATATTCATCATATAGGCCAGTATTCCACAATTTTTTAGTCATTATAGAGGGCCATAACTGTTTTGGTGACATGTTCTGTCAATCGTAAGTTTTCTGTGTGTAGTAACACACAATCTCCTATGGAAAAGGTCAAATCATGAAGTCAATGGTTAGCCTAGGCCTTCTGGCTTTTCCGAAGAGCGTGTAAGTGAGCTTTGGCATCCCGCTTGACGGCACCAATGTGCTCAACAAAGACCTGGAGAGAGGGTGTCCAATCATCACAACCCTCCACACTTAACCATAGAAGTGTGTACCATCTGATGCTGACCATGGTTTAGGGAGACTGGAATCAGACCAGTGGACTCAATGATTATGTTGTTTGTAATGGAATCAATTTGGGCTGAGTATTCATCCAAATCATCCACCATTGTTTCCATGAATGCATGGATAAATGGATACGGTTTATGCACTTAGGTTGTCCATCAAACTAGGAACGAAATGTTCAAGACATGCGCTGCCGTGTTCCTAACCATTCCTATAATGCTAGCCCAAACCGGCAAGCAAAGAGTAGATCCGGGTAAGAGATGATTTAGAAGAGGAACACATGGTAGTTAACTATGCATTCATATAACACACGAGTTGTTTCTTTAGTCGTAACCCAGGTTGTCGTGGCTATGAAATAGGCCATCCCAGTTTGTTTGTCATTCATGACTTGGATGGCGTCATGACCTTTCTTGGTCTACAACAGTCCAATGATGACATCCGTGAAACCCAAATCCCATAGGTTGGCCTATAATTGTAGAGGTTGGAGGGGCCCACTTGGCTCCTTGTTGGAGCTTTTGCTACGTAAGAATAAGTTGCACATCACGGTGTACTTTCAGATGCGTGCACTCTAACCCTACCACCAATAATGCTTAACGAGGGCATGACCTCTCTTCTTTAGACCCAAATTCTAGGAGAGCGGAGGACTATAAAGTTCATACATGATTTTTTTGTGCAAGCTATCTACATTGGGGACTACCACTATCACCTCACCATTCAATTCATCATGGTTTCACAAGACAATACAATTGAATTTTCTTTGGTTCAGTAAACAAAGGGTCCATAGTGTAAGTCATTTAAACATAGTTATTAAGCAGATATTCACAAATGCATTTCCATGGGGGTGTACATAGTGGTTTCAATCACATTGTGGCCATCGACACAAGTGCCTCTTGGTGACTTTATTGTCATCCACCACAGGGGCCATATAGGAAGGGTTCTGACTCAATGGGAAAGCCACCGTAGCCTGGCTAGGTTTGTACTCCATAGTAAATGTTAATCGGCTCAAGTATTGGCTCCAACGTGCTTGATGTCTATAAGGGTTTGGTTGCACGTGGAAGTAGGTGAGAGGGTTATGTCAGTAATCATCATGATGTGCTCTGCTGCCTCCTTCAGGTAATAGTGCCATGTCTTGAATGTGTGTATGATTGTTAGGTCCTCTTGATCCCTAGTGGTATACCCGATCTTTGCATCCAAAAGTTTTCAACTCTTGTTGGAAACATAGTTACCATCTTGCATGATCATATCTTCCACCCCTATGA
>SZWC01001625.1:176480-187007 GCA_023375785.1 Penium margaritaceum
TTAGGCGGCTTAATGGTTGGATTCAAAGCGCGCATTCATGCATACTCGTTTGCACAAGTTTTGTTTCACATGGTGGTTTTCTCTCACGTGTGTCATGATCCCAAAAAGCAGAGATGTCTTTGTGTACCATACACATACTTTCGACCACAACGTGCAAGCTACTACACTGCTTCCCATCATCATGAAGGCAGAACAATCTCACACGCGCACTTGTGACACCATGAAAGAAATCTAAATCTTGGCCTATTATGTCAGATGGTGGCTGTGTACCGTCTTTGCTCTTGTGAGGACGGATTCAACGTATGTTTCCATCGATATAGACCCTTTTGTGAAGAACTTGAGCTCCTTCTTGGCCTTTTCAGAGTGGGCAAGCTTTGAGCATAACTCACACATCAGTTTATAGTACGCCTTTGATGTTTGATTAAAGTTTTATTGCTAGTACATGTGGAGCTGTCTCATTTTCTTGAAGGGACTTGGTTGAAAGAAGAGCATCCCTTCAGTTCCCAACTTGCCCCCTTGATCTAAACTAGGTGAAAATATCGTCTTATGATTGTGAGGTGGGTGTTTATGTTGCATGTTTTGTTGTAGCCATCACCCGGTTTGAGGACCAAACAACTACTTTTCGTCCATTCGGGTTAGGTTACAACCCCCCCAGTGGATATCTTGTAGGCGTTGAGCTGAACCAACACCATGAGCACAATAGGTACTCTCTGCATTAGCGCATGCACTTCCTCTACACACTTGGTCTAAGAACTCAAAGTTCTGGTCAAGCTCCTAGTCCTTTTCCTTTTTGCTTAAAGGGCTGCATTCAATGCCGATACGCGACGATTGTCATGTTTCTTTGCACGTACGGCCTTGTGTGCTTCCTTTTCCAACCTGGTGTGATGTTCGGCGTGTGCAATCTGTTATGCCGATGGCATGGACAGGGCCCAAACCCAGAAGCAACCTAAAAAGTGCTCCGCCGCTCCCGACCTACATCGCGACCTAGTCGTGGCCACTATTTATGAGCTCGGAGGGAATTCTCTGGAATACCCCAAAATCCTTGCACTTTGACGACTACTTTCACGTCACTTCCGGAGATCACCGGAACATATTCTCGACGTTCCTCGACGATTTGAGACTAAGGACGAGGTTCTTTCGAGCGACTTTGATAAACCTCACAGACCAAGAATATTTCCTTGAAGCCTCCCTCAAACCAACAAGAAGCTTCTCGAACCAAAAAATCAGGACACGGCGTCGTGTCACGCGAACCGCCAAAAACCCAAACGGCTTGACTGAGTCTCTTTTTTCTCGCACTCGCCATTATGTATACATCGCCGAGTTTTGGCACTTACAACAGCAAAGTATACTTTTTGCTTCTCAAATATACCCCACGAACCCCACTCTCGTGAAAAGTGACAAGCCTCGTATTTAACAGTGAACCACCTCACTTCCAACCAGCGTAACACTTGGTATCAGAGCACATCGACCTAAATGGGGCACAGGACTATTTTTTACATCAATTCAAGACTCGCACATGTATGTAAACACATCTCCACCGACAAAAACTTTGCACACCTTGCGACGAAGTCCGCGCACAGAGCGAGCGCACCCGGCGAAGACACCGGCGCTGGCCGAGGGTACCTGGTGAAGGACCTTGAGCCTCATGGAGGGGGATGAACGGATGACGGCTGGCAACTCGACTGCCATGACCAATTTAGAGCCTCGCATGCTTGACGTGCCAATTCCACCTGTACCACCGACCAATACAAATCCATCATCGACACGAGACAAAATCGCGGAGCTAACTGGTTGGCTGGCATAGATGGAAGCATTTCAACGAACGCTTTTCAAACAACTGGAGCAGTACGGCACTGAAATCTGTGACTCAAAAGCATTAGAAGCGGTACTCGCCAATCGACTCCACATTGGCCGGTCCTCATTTCGTCCAGGGCTTCCTGAGCCATTCGATCCAGCAAATTCCAAGGGACGGACAGTCAGGATCTTCTTGTCGAGTTTGGAGGTATACTTCACCACTACTCGGGTTCACTTTGACGAACAGAAGATGAACCTCGCAGCCTCACTTTTGCGGGGCACGACCTTAAGTTGGTGGGCCAATCTCATGGCCATGGAACTACAGCAAGCAGCCAAAGGGGCTGATCCAATGGCTACCACATCATCGACACTAGGCGTACCATCTCTCGAGCGGGTCCACCGGACATGGAAACTATAAAAAACAACCCCGTCCAACTGGTGCAAGTTGAGCAAGCTACTCGTCACTCACCTTGGCCAACTGAATGAGAAAGAAGAGGTTTGTTACCGGTTGCAAGGACTAAAGCAGCTGTCTAGTGTGGCAGAGTACACGTGGCGTTTTCGTGAAATCATCACCGAGGATGCACTGTGTTTTTCGCACAAAAACCGCCTCAAAATTGATGTGTGCAGAGTCTCACGATCTACGACATCACCAATGATCTGTCGTAGATCATCGTAGCCGCTGAACGCATTGACTTGGGAGATTTCAGCTCAAAGTTCAACAAATCCTACGGCCGGCGCCCGAAATATCAACCGCAAAAGAGCAGCGGGCATCGGTAGCAGATTTTGGAGAACTTGACCCCGATGGAAGTCGACGCCATTGAGCAAAAAGGAGATCAACAGACATGCTACTGTTGTAGAAACATCGGACACATTGTGAGGAACTTTCCTAGGAAAAACCAGAAGGGGGGGAAGCAACAAAAAAAAGAAAAAAGGAGGAGAGGAGTCGGGAAACGGCTGAGGGCAGGAGTAAACGGCAAAATTCCTACCTATAGTGAAAACCCTACGCCGAACGATCACCCACTCGTATGGCTATGATTGCCTAATACAGGGGTTCCAGAGATCCAAAACTTTGACGAGGGATATGAGGACGACCGGCCTGTGGTAGTGCTGAGAGTGCAACCAAGGCGTTGCAAAAGTCGAAAAACATTGCTGGCGTTACTTGATGGAGGTGCATCCCACAGCTTTGTATCTGACCAACTTGTAAAAAATCTGGGTTTGAGGCACGGACCTGGAAGCTTTGAAGGAAAAATTGTTGACGGAGGACTCCTCATCGGCCTACTAAAGCAGCCATTACGGCTGTAGATATGAGACCCGCGAGACGCAACTATCTGGTGGTCCTGTCCAATGAGCGACTACAAGGTGATCCTCGGGCGAGACTCCCTTTATGAGCAAAATCCACAAGTCGATTGGGATAGCGGCATTGTGTACATCAAACGCGACGGGCAACACATTTTCCTACCGCTCGTGCCACAACCAAAATCCGGCCGACGTGCGACAAATGACATAAAAGCGGCAGTAGTGACCGGAAGCGAGCAACGACCACTAGCTACACTGATCTCGCTCGACGTGGCAAAGCAATACCCGAGGAGAGGGGCCTCAACATGGTTGGTCCACATTGATCTAAACTGCACATGTAACGAATCAGTCGACCCAGCTGACTCGTCAGCCTCATCAGCCTCATCAACATCAAAGTTTGTTAACGTACTGGAGGAGTTTGCTCCGCTTTTGAAAGAATTCAATGGGGTGTTCCCTAACAAACTACCGATCGAACTCCCTCCCAAACGTGACATCGACCACTAAACTGAGCTCAAACCCGGCATTAGACCAATGGTCAAGGGAACATACCGGATGATTGATCACGAAATCGTCAATCTCAAGCAACAACTGGACAACATGCTGACTTGGGGGTTCATCCGACCACCCATTTCCCCGTACGCGTCACAAATATTGTTTGTAAAAGTAAAAACTGGTAAAATGCAGGTGTGTGTGCATTACCTGGTGTTGAACAACATCACCATAAAGAACCGCTGCCCTCTACCTCGAGCGGACGAGCTTTTTGAACAATTGCTTGGCGGAAGAATTTTCAGAAAAATCAATGTACGGAGCGGCTACCACCAAATTTGTATCCCCGACGAGGATGTTGCAAAAATTGACTTTCAAACGTGTTACGAGCAGTTTGAATTCACGGTTATACCGTTCGTACTCACAAACGCCCCTGTAACGTTCATGACAGTAATGAACAATATCTTTTGCCCATACCTTGATGACTTTCTTGTGGTATACCTCGACAACATCCTCGTGTACAACCGAACCCGAGACGAACATCGAGGACACCTTCGACATGTGCTGAAGGTCCTCTAGCGAGAGAAGTTATATGGGAAACTCTCGATATGTGAATTTGATCAACGCTCAATTGAGTTTCTCGGTCACATCATTAGCGGTGGACGGATATCCATGGACCCAAAAAAGATATCCGGTGTGGCGGAATGGCCAACTTCAACAAGAATATGCAACATACAAGTTTTTATTGGAATTTACAACCATCATCAGAGGTTTGTGAAGGATTATGCCCGAGTGTTACCGCCTCTTTCTGATCTCACCCACAAAAACTGCGAGTAGAATTGGGGAGACAGGGAACAAGAAGCTTTAACTTCCTTACGAAAATCTTTGACCTCAGTGCCAACCCTTCGACAGGCAGATCCAACGGCCGACTACGTCATGGCCACGGATGCCTCATATCGTGCAATCGGAGCAGTCCTCCTACAAGATAATGGCGGAGGAGAACAACCCATCGCGTACATGTCGCAGAAGCTTCATGGGGCAGAGCTCAACTATGCCGACCACGAGAAAGAAGTGCTCGTGGTTATCCATGCCTTCAAAACCTAGTGTTGTTATTTGGAGTGTAGCATATATGTGGTTCAAACTGACCACCACACCCTCAAGTACCTGAAAACACAACCAAACCTTAGCCGCAGACAGACTCAATGGAGTTCCTTGAGTCCAACTTCGACTACAAAATCAAGTATCGGCCCCGGAAGACAAATCCAGCGGATGCGGTGAGCCGACGGGCCGATGTCGCGGAGGTCAACACACTACAGATTCAGGAAGACCCATACATGGCAAAGTTATTCACACATGGCTACGAGGACAACAGAGCCATTGACAGAACAAAGTTCCACTTCGCAGGCTCCTATTGGAGAACAAAGCATAAAAATCAAGTCGTCGTCCCTTAAGTAGAGGAGTTACGGTGCATGCTTCTCAAACAATGCCACAACACTGATCCAGGAGGCCACTTTGGAATCGACAAGACTCTGAAGAAGCTTGCAAAATACTATTGGTGGGACAAAATGGGGGTTGACATCGCAAACTTCTGCAAAACCTACGACCTTTGTTAGTGACACAAAAATCGTCGCACCAAACCCCACAGACTACTACAACCATTACCAATACCAGAAAAACCATGGACCGACATCTCCATGGATTCTGTGACTGGTTTACCTTTTACACCAGAAGGGTTCAACGCTATACTTGTCGTTGTCGACATGTTCTTGATGATGGCACACTTCATTCCAGCCACTACGGATGTATCCGCCAGAGGAGGAGCGCAATTGTTCCATGACTAAATCTTTTGATTCCATGGGGTTCCGCGATCAATCATGAGCGATCAAGATACACGGTTCACCAGCCAGTTTTGGAGAGATTTGATGTAGCTGTATGGGAGTCGACTTCATTTTTCAACGGCGTTCCACCCGTAAACTGATTGACAAACCGAGCAAACCAACCAAACACTTAAATAACTTCTTTGAACTCTATGTGAACCTCGCGGCACAAACTAGGTAGTCAAGCTGCTAGTAGCCGAGTTTGCATAAAATTTGGCAACATCCGTCAAAATTACAAAAACACCATTTGAGGTGGTTTACAGAGCAGTACCAACCACCCCGATTAACATGCATAACAAAACCAACATCCCCGTCATCGACACACATCGGCAATCAAAATCCACAACCTGGGAATAATATTGCCAAAATCTTGCCAAGACACAAGGAGTTATGAAGCGGCAAGCCGATAAACGCCAATAATCCAAGGAGTTCAAGACCGGCGACAAAGATTTGCTCAACTCAGCGAGTGTCAAAATCCACGGATCGAGCAATCCAAAACTCAAACCCCGGTGGTTAGGGCCTTTCAACATCTTGGAAATGTGCACACCATTCGTCACAAAGCTCTGACTACCCGATAACATGCAGATACACCAAGTCTTTTGCATCAGCAAACTCTGATGTTACATCGAACCAGCACAAGATTTCCAAAGACACGTGCCACCTGCTTCGCCACCCATGATCGTAGACGGCGTCCACGAGTACAAAGTAGAGGAATTCCTTGATCACGGCCGATGGGGAGGTGAATATCAATCTTTGATCAAATGGAAGAATTGTGATGATGCACACAACAACTGGGTTCCGTACTGCCAGCTTTCAGACGTCGATCCTCTCATCGACGTTTACCAAGCCCAACTACGACGACACGGTGGTAACACGCTAGGACGTCGTGGCTAGAAGGGGGGGAAGTGTTATGGCACTGGCATACACACGACCCAAACCCAGAAGTAGCCCAAAACGTGCTCCGCCGCTCCCGACCTACACTGCGACTTAGTCGCGGCCACTTTTTTCCGCGCTCGGACGGAATTCTCTAGAAAATCCCATAATCTTTGCGCGTTCACGACTACTTTCAGGTCACTTCCGGAACTCACCAGGACATATTCTTGACGCTCCTCAATGATTTGAGACTACGGACGAGGTTCTTTCAAGCAGCTTTGATAAAACTCGCGAACCAAGTATTCGTCCTCGAAGCCGCCCCCCCTTGATCCGACATGGAGCTTCTCGAGCCTACAAATCAGGACACTATGTCGCGTCATGCAAATCACCAAAAACCCAAATGGCTCGACTGAGTCTCTTTTCTCTCGCACTCGCCATTGTATATGCAACATCGGGTTTTGGCACTTAGAACAACAAAGTGTACTTTCCGCGTATCAAAAACACCCAACTGACCCCACTCGCGTGAAAAGTGACAAGCCCCGTTTCGAACTGTGAACCACATCACTTCCCACCGGCGTACCACAATCTTATGCATTAGTTAGTCATTTTTTTGGTATTTCTTGTCGTTTACCCCTTGTCCCATGAGCCTTTGCTCACGAAGGGTGGCATGTACCATGTCACTGTCGTGTGCGAGTACAAACATCATGGTCATGGCCAACGTAAGATCACTTTGAAGACACATGGTTACGAAGCACGTATTATGATTCTCGACATTTAAATGATGTGTGATACTATCAAGTGCACGATGTGCGGTTGCATGATTTCGTAATTCCATTAAATGGGCTCGATTGCGCTTTGCAAAAGCACAAGAAAAAACCTCCTATACATGCCCCAACACATGTTCAAGAACATCAGTGCCTGTGGCCTCACTTGGTGCCGACTTGCTGGCTTCACTCCCCTCCTTCTTAGACACATGTGTATTAGCATCATTGTGAGCTTCTCGGTTAACTTCATGGATAATTCCATTTGCTGATTAATTGGGAGACTCATCCCCATGCTCGTCACACTAAAAAAACTAATCAAGGTTGTCGCTGTTTGCTTTACTTTCCCTTGCAATCTTCTCCTCCTTGTTGGGTTTTTGAGTGACTGGGATAGGCATGACATCATTGCTTAAAGCTAGTTCAATGGCTAGCAAGTGGGCTTTTCCATTGCCTTGCAAAGCAACCACATGCGTCACCTTGTCCCATTGCCCATCTTAGAGATAGAGAGAGAGAGAGATAGAGAGAGAGAGAGGGAGAGACTGAGAGAGAGAGAGAGAGGGAGGGAGGGAGGGAGAGAAAGAAGGCTTGGGAGAATGGAGCAAGTGGGACGAATTGGGCTGCACCAAGTTGGGTGGGGTGAGAGTGAGCGTATGGGTTGATCTAGGGCGAGTGGCTAGTGGCGTTCTGGAAGCACAGTTGTGAGGTGATATGTTGCTCGTTGATGGAACAAATTCTCCATGTGAAACACGATGAAGTGCACGTAAGGAAGAGGATAAATGGCGAGGTTTGCAATCGTTCTAGATTTTGAACCAAATGTAAAGCAGAAGCTTGAACTTAGGAGTGAAAGGCTTTGGGTAGCTTAAGAGAATGGATTGTTGAGTTTTGAGTGGAATCGAATGACTATCTCCCCTCATCAGGGGATGTTTCCCTTACTCGAGTCGTCATGGCTCGGTGTGCCTTACAGAGGGTCAAGATTGCTTAAGTTAAAATTCATTATCTGTTTCTTACTATTGTAACAATTTTTTCCAAGTGTTTGAAGAGAACGGTGGAAATGTAGGGTTCATGTTTTATACCATGTGTTTGTCAAGATTTCCATTATGGAAGGTCATCCATATACATTTATGCATTTTCATAAAACTTTGCAAGACGTCCTGGCTTTGGTCATATAACAGGTCAACTAGCTTGTCACAACTGCACATTAATTGCGTACTCATCTTTCATTGACATGCACTAAGAGATTGCGGTTTTTTTTTTGTCTGTTTGAGGGATGTTGGTTCACGCATTGATAATGTTTCATTGTAGGCTTTTGTTAGTCCATGGTGGATATCTTTTTCTAGAAACCTACGTGCTTCTTGTATGATAGGGTGCGGCTGGAAACATGAGAAATCATTTCCGAACAACAATTTCCAACAAATCCGAAGCTGCATCTCATCTTCCTACATGGATTTTTTGGTTTCTGTTTTCGAGGCCTAGATGTTTCACTTTCACTAGCTTTGCTACTCGATTTCAAGGTAGATTTCATTGCATGAAGCCCCAACCTTGTAGTACATAGACCACATGTGGTAATACTGCGAGTTTGCGCTTGTGACAACATCATAAGAGCAACACTTAACATCAGATTAATGCCTAATTTAGGAAGGATTTTGACCAAACGTGTCCTTAGTCGTTGCAAGAATAGTATGGTATCTCATTGGTTATTGGAAATCATATCATAAAGAGGGAAATTATCATTGGCATGGCATGGAAGCGTCGCTTGCTGATTTGATTATGCAGTACTCGTCGTGAGTGAGTTACCCTCTGGCCATGAGCAGTGGACCATCTCAAGAGGGCAAAGCTAGCCTTATGAGACATAGCCATCACGTGCCGCCATGAAGAAGGACGAGACTAGACTGTTTGTGACAGGTATGTCAGAAAGGGCGAGCTCTGCCCTCTTTCGGTGGTCCAGTCCATATGGGCAAAGATTAGCAAGCTCGCGACGGATTATACATTCAACAAATCAACAAGCAAGGCAGCTATGCGTTACCAACAGAATTTGTGAAGTCTTTCACGAAGACTTTGGTCGACCAATAAAAAAACAACATTTTTTTTCGATGACTTCGGACATGCCCAGAATAAACATTTATCGAACCGACCTCGAATCGGATATTGGATTGCTGATGAGAAGACATGGCCGGTGTCGTCCATGACGCTCTCGTGAGGGCGAACGCGCGACGTTATCGGCCGCAACCGTGAGGCAGCGACGATGGCTTCAATCATCTAACTTCTACCAAACGCTCTTTGCACCAAGTTTTGAGAATGACAAAACCAAGCCAAAATCGTGCAAACATAGTGGTCCCAACAAACCAAACCAACATTGAGCCACAACATGATGAATTGTCGCCATCAACGATTTCGAGCCGTAATCCGACTAAGGGTTTTTTTGGCATGCCACGAGTGTCTGGCATTGTCGTAGAGGTTGCACGACCTCGACTTGGGTGGCTTATCTCAAGACCAACACAACCGCGGTGAAGAATTTGCGGCTTTCAGACTTTTGAGCGTCCAACATTGGCGGACTTCCGAACACGGTCGTGCAGTTTGTGAGACACACGACAGCCGTCGAGGTCTTGCAACTTTGAGGACAGTACTAGTCGTTTCTGGCATGCCAAACGGACTGTAAACTAGCAAAAGTGAGGTCGGTCTGTTGGACAGGTAGGAAGGACTTTAACTCTTGATGGGACGTCTTTTTGCAAACTAGTTTAGTGATAGAAAACTGGAATGTCTTTCATTGGTGAAATAGTATCGGTTCTTCCATTATTGCATGGAAGTTAGAGCAAAGGATAAATTTACGCGAGGTGCCGTGTTCGACCCCCCTCCTGACGCGGACTGCCTCCCGCTGGGATTCGTACCTGGATAGTACCGATCCGCCTCCTGGTCACTCGGAGAACCCTATTCTGGAAGCGCCCTCCCATCGGATGTCTATGTGATGGGGGGTGAACGTAGAACATGACGTACGACGAAAAGAAACATGGAGAATCGTTCGTGAAAATCGGATGATGTTGGCATCGATCTGTCCGGTGCCGGACGAATCGATGCCAACATCATCCGTCGAACCAAGAATGCACCACACAACACACTGGCCAATTAGAAGCAAGAAAAGAGTGAGAAGGGTGGGTGCCAGTGTGAGCCGCTTTCGCCACTCACACTGACTCACGAATTCCGAGACGGACGCCCACAGAACGGGGCCCTGTTCTGCGAGCCGGGTTGAGTCTTGGCGTAAGCGCGATCCGCAAGCCGCAAGCTTGTATGCGCGAAGCTTGCGGCTTGCAGCGGTGTTTGATGTGCAGAATCCACCATCATCGCACGCGCGTCGCGTGCGATGATGGCGTCCCAATAGCAGCAGCGGACCGTGGCGCGCAATGGCTCGCCGACAACGCAAGCGCGTCATGCGCGGCGTGCGAAGC
>SZWC01001626.1:0-54142 GCA_023375785.1 Penium margaritaceum
TCCTGTTGGAAATGTTCACAATGTCTTGAGGGGGTCCAGGCAGATCCTGCCAGTCCACGGTGTTGGCGTCGTTTGCTTTCGTGATCCGTCTCATGACGTCTTTGTGACCAACGTGTTGGAACTTAGCCTCATATCTGTCATGGCTCTTGACCTCATGAGCATGGACGTTCGACACTTCTGTGGCATTGGCACTGTCTCACTCCGTCCGTCCAGTCAGGTCATATTCTATGCTAATTGGCATGACAATCTATGGCACGTCACCCATCTTCCTTCATCCGTCTCTCCTCCCTCGTCCAAAACTGCCCACGTGTTTTGTCTTTGTCACCAATGTTCTTTTCCCACGCACGTCCAACTTCTCCATCGTCGCATGTACCACGTACACTTCAATGATGTTGATAGCATGCTCCGCACCCTACCCACGCTCAGACTTGATCCCTCCACTTTCTAGTAGCCTAGTCGCACCGAGTGCATCAACTACGCCCATGGCAAGATGCACCGATCCTCCTACCATGCATCCTCCTCTTGGGCTACCCATCCATTGGAGCTGGTCCAGTCGGACCTCGTGGGCTCCTTTTCCGGTCGCATCTATTTTCAAGGGTGGTCAGTACGTGATTATCCTCACGAATAAGTACTCTTGCTATCACTGGGTCATATGTCTCCACCTGAAGAGTGACATAACCTCTGCCATCTGTGCCTGGCATCTTGTGGCCGAGTGCACGTGCGGCCACACCCTCCGTCACTTTCGTTGACTGTGATGGAAAATACATGGGGGACACGTCTGCCTATTTTGTGAGTCATGGGATTTGTCATTAGACATCCACCCCTGGGACACCGCAATAGAATGGTGTCTTTGAGCGATGGAACCACACCATGGCCAATGCTGTCTGTACCATGCGTATCGAGTCTGGTTTGTCCAAAGGCTTCTTCTTTGAAGCCATTTCCTACATGACTTGGGTGTGGAACCGCGTTCCCCATGGTCCTCTTCCTTACCAGGCCACGTCGTACACGTTATGGCAAGACCAACTGTTTGTGAGAGGGAGTTACAGGTTGTACAGACAGAAATTACGGTAGGTCTGCAGAGGATCCAAATGTGTTAATCGACTCTTGGTGAGAAATTGCATCATCACAGCTTTCTAACAAGCCCTTATATGCCTCATTTGGCCAAGGAAGCACTGAGATCCACTCTGTCAAAGTTGACCCTCTAGCACACTCCTAGCCTAGAGGGATAAGCGGCAGTCACCTTGTCACACATGAGAATTATGTCTCACACGACCTGAACGGCCAATAATCGTGGGCTGGTCCTTCCTTGAAGTCTCTTGGACGTCCTCCAGCCGTCTTTTCTCCTTGAAGGCTGCTCCCAGCCGTCCTGGCCAATAATCCTGCCGCCTTTTGAGCTCAAAGTGCTCAGGTCGTCACTTGAACCCGACTCATGATCTCCAAACTTTGGAAATCCATATCTCACTCAAACGGACTCCGAATTGAGTTCTGTAAAGTGCGTTAGAACCTGTGAAGCATCCTCTATGCAACTGTCATTCCAGATGATTTTTATCGAGCAACCTGTTTTTTTCACTTTCTAACACTCTCATATCCATCATTCTCCCACTTTGCGAGAATACAAATCACACAAGTCCGCACTGTCCCCTGAGCTGCTGAAAGCGGTGCGCTGCCAACGGCTTGGTCAGGAAGTCTGCCAGCATCATGCTTGAAGGTCAGAACTTGATCTGCACCACCTGCTTTGCCACGAGCTCGCGGATGAAGTGGTACCGCAGGTCGATGTGCTTGGTGCGGGCGTGAAGCTCAGCGTTCTTCGTCAGAGCAATGGCGCTCATGTTGTCACAGTAGATGGTGGTGGCTGTGGTCTGCTGCTGTCCAAGGCTTACCAGCAGCTCACGCAGCCACACGGCTTCCTTTGCTGCTTCACTTAGGGCGATGTACTCTGCTTCGGTGGAGGAGAGGGCAACACACTTTTGCTTCTTGCTCCTCCAGCTGATTGCACCTCCCCCGAACACAAACACGAACCCACTGGTCGACCTCCTTGTGTCCAGGTCAACTCCCCAATCTGTGTCATTGTAGCCGATGAGGATGGGCTGTTGTTGCTGTTGAAGGTGAGGCAAAGGCTGCTGCTGCTGTCGAGGTAGCGCAGCACGCGCTTGACCGCCTCCCAATGCGGCACGCCCGGATTTACGCAAAACTTGCTGAGAACTCCCACTGCTCGGCTGATGTCGAGGCGCGTGCCGACTGCTGCGTACATGAGGCTCCCAACTGCTGCTTGGTACGGCACTGCTTCCATGCGGCTGCTCTTTTGCATGCTGCAGGGAGTCTGCGTCATGCTCAGCTTTGCTCCCACTTCCAGTGGTGTCACGGCTTTGTGCGCTCCTGCCATGTTGAAGTGCTTGACGATGTTACTCACGTACATGCTCTGTGACAACTCCAAAGTCTGCTGCTGCCGGTCGCGCTTGACCCGAAGGCCAAGGTAGTAATTGAGGTCTCCCATGTCCTTCATGTCGAACCTGGCAGCAAGGGACTGCTTCACATCATCCAAAAGAGACTTGGAGTCAGATGCAATGAGCAGATCATCAACATAGAGCAAGATGATGACCTGGCTTGCCTCTTGCGTGCGCCCATAGACTGCATGGTCCGCTTCGCTATGCACAAAACCAAGGCCAGCCAGCTGCTCATCCATCTTGTGGTACCATGCTCATGGTGCTTGCTTCAGGCCGTAGAGAGCCTTCACAAGCTTGCACACCAAATCCTCCTTTCCCTCTACCACATACCCCTCTTGCTGCTCCATGTACACATCCTCCTCGAGGTCACCATTCAGAAATACACACGTCACATCCATTTGGTGCACCTCCCAGTCCATAGGAGGAGCAAGGGAGAGGATCGCTCGGATGGATGGAAACTTTGCGACAGGTACAAATGTCTCATTATAATCCACACCCTCAGTCTGTGCATACCCCTTTGCAACCAACTATGCTTTGTACCTGAGCACCTTACCATCCGCACCATGCTTGTGCCTGAAGATCCAC
Organism: Penium margaritaceum; assembly: GCA_023375785.1. Taxonomy (NCBI): domain Eukaryota; kingdom Viridiplantae; phylum Streptophyta; class Zygnematophyceae; order Desmidiales; family Peniaceae; genus Penium; species Penium margaritaceum. The sequence goes on from SZWC01001626.1 coordinate 3,030, forward strand.
CGGCATCCGATCACCCGGCTGTAGCGTCGAGCCTCCTCGAGAGTCCAGGTGCCATTCTTCATGAATGCACCATACTCCTCATCTGCTGCGGCACGCCAATCTGCCGCCTCGGTACTGCGCATGGCTTCAGCGAATGTGGCTGGGTCATCGGTGACTGTGAGGAAGAGAAGCTCGAGGTCAGACGACTCCGTTGGTGGTGGAACGGTGCACAGGTTCACCAGCTCCTCCAGCGGCCTCTGTTTGTTTGCGAGGCGCTCGGATCGCCTCAGCGGCTCCCCACTGTCCTTTGCACCTTTGTTGAGGCGTACGGACCATCATGGCAGCTGCTGTGCATTGCTTTGCTCCTCCTCCTCATCAGATTCGGCTGCCGGCTCCTTCTCCTTCTCAGCTCCCTCCACCTCCTTGTCATTGCCGCTGTCACCGCCATCTTCTGCACCGTCCTCTTCTGCTACCGGAACTTCTCCCACTTCAGGTACAAGTGCGGGAGCAAGTGGAACAGCAGTCATAGGGCTCCAAGTCCAGCCCTTCACGTCCTCTTGAAAGACCACGTCGCGGCTGCGGATGATCTTGCGAGCAGCGAGGTTGTAGAGGCGGTATCCCATGGTGTCGTAGCCGAGGAAGGCCGCCTTCACCGACTTTGCGTCCAGCTTGTTGCGGTTGCCAGCAGGCACATGCACGAATGCGCCACACCTGAAGACTTTCAGGTGCGACACTGTTGGCTTGCGTCCCGTCCACGCCTCCTCCGGTGTCATCAGCGACACGGCGCGCGTGGGACTCCGGTTTTTCAGGTACACGGCAGTGTTGACCGCTTCCGCCCAAAAGGTTGGCAGAAGCCCCGATCTTGGAGCATGCTATGAACACGCTCCATGAGCGTGCGGTTTGCGCGTTCAGCCACGCCGTTCAGCTGCGGTGTTCCAGGTGGGGTGACCTCGTGCTTGATCCCGGGACGCTTGAGGAAGGTGCGAAAGTCGTTGGAGAGGTACTCTCCTCCACCATCAGTGCGAAGCACCTTCAACCGCCCGCCACTCTCATTCTGTGCAGCAGTAATCCACACCTTGAAAGCATCAAAGCACTCATCCTTTCCAGCTAGAAACGACACCCACGTCTTCCTCGACTTGTCATCAATGAACGTGACAAAGTACAACTTGCCGGACAAAGGATTGTGATGGCATGGGACCGCACAAATCAGAGTGAACGAGTGAGAGAAGCTCAGCTGCACCCTTCCCTTCCCCCGTGAAAGTAGAGCGGGCTTGCTTCCCTTCAATGCAGCTCTCACAAGCCGGTGCACCTGGCTACTTCACCCCCTTGAGCTCCAGGCCGCGGACCATCTGCTGCATAGAGAAGATTGCGCCAAAGCCGAGGTGACCAAGCCGGCGATGCCACAGGCCAATGTCGTGTTTTCCCTCTCTCGCTGCCAATGCTGAGTCGGATTCCTTCTCCGACGCCACATAGAGATGGTAGAGACCGTCCTCCTTGTCCGCTTTTGCAAGAACACGGCCTGCACCGGCAGAGATGGTGCACCCACCATTCTCAAAGCGAACCTGCATGCCTTCGGAGATGAGAGATGAGATAGAGAGGAGGTTAGCTGCCAGCCCCGGAACATGGAGCACCCCCTTCACACGACGTTCCATGTGCTTGCCCTCAACGGAAGCACAAAACACAATCTCACCCTCCCCAACCGCCATTTGCACATGATTCTCCCCCATGTACGCCCGACAAGGCTTGATGGCGGTGTTGATGACGAACCACTCCCGACGACACGTCATGTGCCGCGTGGCTCCTGAGTTGATGATCCAGAACAAGACGGTGTTGTCAGTGACGTGCAGGATCCGGATAGTTGTCACGAATCCACTCTCCCAATCTGCTGCGTTCGCAGAAGCGTCGGACTGCTTTCCCGCTCCCACTCCAGCCGCAAGGTCCGCCTTCTTCTTCCGACATTCGTGCACCCAATGGCCCGGCTTCTTGCAGTAGTGGCAGTTCCCCTTCTTCTTTCGTCCTCCACCGTTTCTCCTGGTTGATGTAGTACCGCCCCCATGACCAAAGTTGGTGATGAGAGCGACGTCCAGTCCGCTTCCACCCTCCTCGCCCTTGCGCCGCTCCTCCTCAAACAGCAAGCTCTCCTCCACATCGTTGAGGGAGAGCTTGTCGCTACGCTAGTCCAAGGCAACAATGAGATGAGTGTAGCTGCTAGGAAGGCCAGAGAGGATGGTTAGCATGAGCACATGCTCCTTGACAGGGTCCTTAATCGCAGCAAGCTGGTCAAAGAGAGAATTCACCATGTTGATGTAGTCAATCATGGATCCGGACTCATCCATCTTCACAGTGTGAAAGCGACGATGCAACTGCATATTCATGAGGATTTACTTGGAAGCATAAGTGGAATCAAGATTTTTTCAAACCTCCTTTGGCGTGAGGATACCACGGACGACGAGTTGCTGCTGTTCGGCGAGGTGGAGGTAGATGGTTGCGATTGCGCGGTCACGCTTCTCGCGGTAGGTACGGGCCTCGACAGGGGATAGGGAGATTTCTTCTGGTTCCTTCTCCTTCTCATCCACCTGGCTCCAGAGACCCTTCTCCATCAGCACCATCTTCATGTTGTTGCTCCAGTTGAAGAAGTTCTTGCCTTCAAACTTGGCGATGTTGACGCCGGCCACCACAGAAGCGGATGTCGCCATGGTAGTGCAACGTTCAGCCCACAAATGGCTCTCTCACACAACAGGGTGTTGGGCATGCCTCAAGGATGAGACAAAGCCTTGTTCTAGCTCTGATACCACTGATAGAAACTGGGGCAGTCCTCAGGGAGGTGATCAGGCTCACTAACAGCCGCCTAGGCAGGACCAACTGTTTGTGAGAGGGAGTTGCAGGTTGTACAGACAGAAATTATGGAAGCGAATGTATGTTTTCAGAGAACACAAATGTCTGCATCGACTCTTGATTAAGAAAATACATCATCACAGCTTTCTAACAAGCCCTTATATGCCTCATTTGGCCAAGGGAGCACTGAGATCCACTCTGTCAAAGTTCACCCTCTAGCACACTCCTAGCCTAGCGGGATGAGCGGCAGTCACCTTGTCACACAAGAGAATTATGTCTTGCACGGCCTGCACGGCTAATAATCATGGACTGGTCCTTCCTTGAAGTCTCTTGGACGACCTCCAGCCGTCTTTTCTCCTTGAAGGCGGCTCTCAGCCGTCCTGTCCAATAATCCTGCCGCCTTTTGAGCTCAAAGTGCTCAGGTCGTCACTTGAACCCGACTCGTGATCTCCAAACTTTGGAAATCCATATCTCACTCAAACGGACTCTGAATTGAGTTCCATAAAGTGTGTTCGAACCTGTGAAACATCCTCTATGAAACTGTCATGCCAGATTTTATTTATCGAGCAACCTATTTTTGTCACTTTCTGACACTCTCATATCCATCACTGCGGCCAGACAGGGCTCGGGTCGTACACGTGCCCCATCCCTACTAATGAGGCCCGCATTGTCACTGCCATGTGCCAGGAGCATGAGCGCCACCTTGGTACCTCCTCTGTTACCACCGGCACTCCTTTCTCTCCTGGAAGCATTGTAGCTACCACCTTCTCCACGACGTTTCCTTCCTCCCCGCAGCCGGCTCTAAGACTCGACCGCAGCTTCCGATGTCTATTCTCTATCAGCAACAGCATTATGCTCCACCGCAGCCACCGCCGTATGCTCTGGCACTACAGCAACAGAAGTATGCTCCATTGCAGCTGATGTACTACCACCAGCCTCCATCCCAGTGGAGCTCGTAACCCCCCCCCCCCCTCCGGAGCTACGACCCCGCAGTCTGTGGCGCCCGTCGACTCTGCCATGTCGACCTGCCAGCTACAAAGCTTTATCACCACTCAGCTTGGCATCACACCGTCTCCCCAGGGAATTATGAGTTTTGTAACTACTAACCGAGAGGTCTCACACTGCCAGACAGAGACTGACGTCCAAGGTGATCTCGGGGAAGCCGCATGTTGCTCGTTGGAGCTGGCTTTGGATGACTTCGCATGGCTAGATGACTCGCATGATCGTTTTGCATCATTCCCGTCTACTCAACTTGCGACCTCCATTCCCCTTCCTACGTCCTCTTTCGTCACCCATTGTAAAGTCACGGCCTCTATCGGCGACCCTGATATCACTTGGATCATTGACTCTGGTGCCACACATGACATGGCGTCTTGTCAATAGGTGTTCAGTATGCTTGGTCCTGTTGGAAATGTTCACAATGTCTTGAGGGGGTCCAGGCAGATCCTGCCAGTCCACGGTGTTGGCGTCGTTTGCTTTCGTGATCCGTCTCATGACGTCTTTGTGACCAACGTGTTGGAACTTAGCCTCATATCTGTCATGGCTCTTGACCTCATGAGCATGGACGTTCGACACTTCTGTGGCATTGGCACTGTCTCACTCCGTCCGTCCAGTCAGGTCATATTCTATGCTAATTGGCATGACAATCTGTGGCACGTCACCCATCTTCCTTCATCCGTCTCTCCTCCCTCGTCCAAAACTGCCCACGTGTTTTGTCTTTGTCACCAATGTTCTTTTCCCACGCACGTCCAACTTCTCCATCGTCGCATGTACCACGTACACTTCAATGATGTTGATAGCATGCTCCGCACCCTACCCACGCTCAGACTTGATCCCTCCACTTTCTAGTAGCCTAGTCGCACCGAGTGCATCAACTACGCCCATGGTAAGATGCACCGATCCTCCTACCATGCATCCTCCTCTTGGGCTACCCATCCATTGGAGCTGGTCCAGTCGGACCTCGTGGGCTCCTTTTCCGGTCGCATCTATTTTCAAGGGTGGTCAGTACGTGATGATCCTCACAAACAAGTACTCTTGCTATCGCTGGGTCATATGTCTCCACCTGAAGAGTGACATAACCTCTGCCATCTGTGCCTGGCATCTCGTTGCCGAGTGCACGTGCGGCCGCACCCTCCGTCGCTTTCGTTGACTGTGATGGAAAATACATGGGGGACACGTCTGCCTATTTTTTGAGTCATGGGATTTGTCATGAGACATCCACCCCTGGGACACCGCAATAGAATGGTGTCTTTGAGCGCTGGAACCACACCATGGCCAATACTGTCTGTACCATGCATATCGAGTCTGGTTTGTCCAAAGGCTTCTTCTTTAGCCATGTCCTACATGACTTGGGTGTGGAACCGCGTTCCCCATGGTCCTCTTCCTTGCCAAGCCACGTCGTACACGTTATGGTGCGATCAATGGGCTGGTCTTTGGCCTCGTCATGTCTGGGGGTGTATCGCTAGTTTCTGGCTCGCCGAGGACCAGCGGGATGGAAAGCTTGCCCCTCTCCGCCACCTTTGCACCTTCGTTGGTGTCTCACATCAGTCCAGGGCCTAGTGCTTCTGGAACCAAGTCTAGCATCACATTGTTGAGCCCCAAGATTCCCTATTCTTTGATGACCTCTTCCCTCGTGACCTCCCTTGCATCCGGTCTGCCTCCTTTCTACTCCATCACTCTCGTTTTGTGGAGGAGATTCTTGTTGCGCGGTCACTCTGGCCCCAAAGACACTCGCCCTCCCACCTGCATCCACATCCCTGGCATCGGGTGGCCCAGATGTTCCTCCCCCGCCATCCACCTCACAGAGCAGTTTCCTTGCAGGCATTACCATGCACTCGTCAGTGACGGAGTCCTCCGCTGAGTCACTAGCCCAGCCTGACCTCCTGACTGACCCTCCTCTGGCCTCCGATGCACCCGCCTCCATGGACCCATCCGCGCCTAGCGGTATCCTGACATTGGAGTCAGCACCTATCCCCTCCTTGCCACCTCGTCCTCGCCGGACTCCCTCCGCCGTCACTAGCACCCCGATACACCAGGCCTACATTCGCGCTCTTGGTGGAATCCTCTGGCCTCGTAAGCCGACGCCTCCCCCGAGTCCTCGCACCAGGGCCCACCGTCCAGCATCCAGGACACCCATTGACACACCTTTCTCCCCTCAAACTATTGTGAGTGATAAGCCCGGCATCAAGGTCCTTGGCCTAATGGCCCTTGGCCTCGTTGCTCAGGATATTCACCTAGGCTCGGCCCTGGACTATGCTCTCATCTCCAAGGAGCAACCGTATGTGGTCTTCACCACCCTGACCCTGGCTCTTGTAGGACTTCGTGTCACCCGTGTGTTAACGGCACTGCACTCCCCACTGGCACCCAACCCACAAAGCCTACATAAGGCCCGTGTCACTCTCGATGTGGACCACTGGGAGGTTGCCTATCAGGAGAAGCTGGCTGTTGTCAACGAGTATATAGTGTACAAGCTCGTGGATCTTTCCCCTGACCGCAATGCCATCGAAGTACAGTGGGTTTTTTACCGGAAGTGGAAGCCTGATGGCACTCTAGACAAGTACAAGGCCCGGCTCACCGCCAAGGGCTTCTCCCAGGTCGCTGGAGTTGACTACTACGAGGTCTTTGCTCCGGTTGGCCGCTACAGCACCACCGGGGCACTCTTCAGCGTAGTTGCACAGCATGGTTCGGAGATCCACCAGATGGACGTTAGCAACACCTTTCTTCAAAGTGCTCTTGATGGTGAAAAGCTCTACATGGTCCAGCCCCCTGGCTTTGAGGACAGGATGGGCCGAGTCTGGTGACTGGGGAAGGCCATGTATGGCCTCAATATGTCTCCTTGGTGCTGGAACATCGAGATCAGCCCTACCTTTCTGAAGGGCGGATTTATCCATAGCAGTATAGATCCGGCACTCTTAATCACCCCTCCTAGGAAACCATTTGTTACGACCATCGTCTACATGGACAACCTACTCATCACGTCTTCCAACCTTGCCGCAGTCGAGCGGGTGAAAGAGTTGTTGGAGGCGACCTACCAGATGAAGGATCTAGGGCCGGCAAAGGTGTTTCTCGACATGGAGATTGAGCGTGATCTTGCAGAGGGCATCATGTGCATACATAAGGCAGCATATTTTCAGATGATAGCTGACTGCTTTGCCGATCTCCTGACGACCGTCCCCAGTGTTTCCACCTCGATGACCCCACATGGGGAAGCGGAGCTGAAGGTTACTGACACCAGCACCCTAGGTGCAGTGGTGGACATCATGGCGTTCCTCCGCGTCATAGGGTCACTCATGTTTCTTGCCACCACCACACGTGCCCACATCGCCTTTGCCTTGGATCTCCTCACCCAGTTCTCAGTCTCTACACCAGCTACACCTTGATGCAGCCGTATGTGTACTGCAGTATGTGGTCTCCACCCCACACCAAGGTCTCACTTTCTGTCGCCAGCCATCCGTGGTGGCTTTGGGGTACACTGAGAGTGACTGGGCATGGATCCCAGATGGGAAGAGCCGCACTGGTTGGATCTTCCTCATCGAGGGCACAACAGTGTCATGGCATAGCGGGAAAAAAGGGTGTGTTACACACAGCACAATGAAGGCAGAGTACGTGGCTTTGGGCACTAGTGCATATGAAAGTGTGTGGTTGCATCGCTTGTTGGGTGAGTTGCATCAGCCTATGTCATCCATCACCTTGTGTTATGACAGCGAGAGTGTCGCTTGATTGCCGGCGATGATGGTTTCCACCATGCACGTACGGAGCACATCTATGTTGACAATCACTATGTACGTTCCTTGTTGCAGGAGGGCAGCCTTCACATTGTGTGGGTTAATACTGTGAAGCACTTGGCTGAATTCATCACCAAGGCACTGAAGCGCAACGCGTTCAAGCAGGCTGTGAGTATGGTCCGATTGCTTCCCTAAATGCATGTGGTGTGACTCTTCCGCTTGCATGACTTCCCGTTGCTCATCCACTTTGCACATGTGATCCGTCTCCTTTTGCTCTTGCACTGAGTGTTGGGTTGGGGTGCATGGGGGAGCATTACCTCTGCATGTTCATGTACACTGACGCCTTTGGGTTATGGGGGAGTGTTTTTTTATTTGTGTGCTACCTCACTAACTTATATTGTGACCTCTTGGCTGGTGTACCTGCTTATGCAGACGACTGACTGGATGGACGCTGATGCCGACGGGACGCTGTTCGGTGGAGTGGACGTGTTGCTGTGAAGCCGAGTCACGCTTTTGAAACTACACCTTCAGATGGCCAGCTCCATTGGCAGCAACCCTTGGCTATCACGTCATCAGTAATCGTAGATAGCTCTCAGGAGCATTGCAGCCGACGCCCAAGTTTGGGCAGCTGTAACTCCACGTACGTATTTATGAGTATTGATGATGTGACAGCCAAGGTTTGTTGTCAATGGAGCTGGCCATCGGAAGGCATAGTGTCAGAAGCACGACTCGGCTTCACGGCAACACGTCCACTCCACCAAACAGAGTCTTGTCGCCATCAGCGTCCATCCAGTCAGTCCTCTGCACGAGCATGTACACCAGCCAAGAGGTCACAGTATGAGTCAGTGAGGCAGTGCACACAAAAAACAACAAAAAAGAGGGCACCAGACCGACCATGGAACTACAACCTTCTACAGATGTTCCAAATTCAGTGGATCATGCTAGGTGGCACCGGAATTTTGCCAGAGGATTCCTACAACACAAGGGTCAGAGGGCACATAATTGTGCCAGGTGTCAGCAATTCTCAAAAGATGTCTAGACGGTAAGGGCCGTATGTGGAGAGCATGAGTTACAGGAATGGAGAATTCACTGGTGTGGCTAGTGACTCCCTCAATAGAACATTCTTTTTGTAGTTGCCATTGCATTGAAGAAAAACATATGACCAATTGAGAGATGACATTTTTATCTTTGTACTTTAATTCTCAGTTAAGGACTTGATTTTATTGCACGTGTTCTTGTAAGTCTAATCCACTGCCCTACTGAAAGTTCAGATCTTCCACATAGATCTATAGAATTCTGGAAATCACTATCATATACCTACTGTGATCCTTCCATTTGGTAAGGAAGAAAGATCTCCCCCCCCCCTCCATGCAAGTGGTCTTCCATTAGTGAAACGACCCTCTGTGGACTGTGTGGATTGTCGGAACCCACTAAAGTTATGGGCCTAGTATATTTGGAGGTCCGCTGCCAGCTAGTTCATGCAAGCACAAGCTCTGACAATGACCATGATTAGAAAAGAGGGATGAAAAGTTGCACGCTTTAATAGGAAGTACATGAAAAAATGTATGAATTGCGTGACTGAGTTCAATACATCCATACCCAAGATCAGAACGTTGATACCTACTTTCAGAAATTCATTACCTTAAAGCACAACTTTTGTACCCAGTGTTTAAAATTCTATGCTTAGGTTCAGACGTTCTATGCCTGACCTCAAAACTTCTATACCAAAATTAAAGCTGTTGCTCCCATGCCTAAAACTTCCATACACAAGTTTTAAACTTCATTACATGATTTTGGAACTTCTGTAACTATGTCTAAATATCTGTACCCTAATTAAATGCTTTTGTTACTACGTTTGTGTCATAAGAAGTACAAGCACATAACGTAGGTTGGCAGAACAAGCAATGGAATTCAGGGAAAATCTACATAGTGACGGAAGCAAAAGGACAGATGCAAGATCTAGGAGTTAGCCGGAAAGCTGAGGTAGGCAGCGGCAAACACCGGGTAGAGAACCAAAGGGTGAGGTGAACAGAGTCCATGATGAGGAAATGCGAGAGACAGAAGTAGAATCCTTACAGTGAATTGCAAAGGAGCGGAGTGACAGAGTGAATAGCCGCAAGAGGCTGGTGAAGGATGAGCAAGCAAGGAATAGCAAAGAAGAGACATGGTGACGAGGGCCAAAAATCCGAAGGCAAATACGATGGATGGAACTGTTCTAAGTTAATCCTGGATAGAATGAACATTGCAAAAAACCAGTACAATGGCTAGGGTGGAACCGATGTATAAAACTAATAATAGGAACGTAACCAGTACAAAAACTCACCATCCAGAAGCTTGCATTCCCATCCCTCACCCTCCGGCTCCAAGATACCCCGCAAGAGCTGCTCCCTGGTTTGGTTAATGTGCTCAGTTTGGCCATCAGTTTGGGGATGATAGGCCAATGAAAGAGCCACAATGGTGCCTAGCTTCTTGAAGTGTTCCTCCCAAAACCAAGAGGTGAAGTGCGGGTCGTGGTCCGAGATTATGCACTGCGACACCCCGTGAAGTTTGATGACGTGTTGCAAGAGGAGTTTATTCGTCTCCGCTGCCGTGACCTTCTCCGCACATGGAATGAAGTGTGCCATTTTTCTGAACCAGTCCACCACCACCAGCACCATGGTGCTGTCAATTGTGCCCCATGCGAGACCCCCTATAAGGTCCAGTGAGATGTCCGTCCACGGGCACTCCGGCACCAGTAGCGGCTATAGCTCTCCTGGCGTTCGCGCATTTTACGACTTGATTCTTTGGCACGTGCGATAGCTGTTCATGTACTCCTTGTAATTGTTTCCCATCATCACCCACTAATATTGGTATGCAAGCGTCGTGAAGGTCTTGCCGTGGCCAAAATGACCACTGTAGTGCGAGTCGTGCATCTCCTCCAACGATGCATGTTGCAATGACGCACTCTGCAACATCACAATCTCCTTCCCCTTCTCACGCCGCCAATATTGGCCATCCCACCTGCACCCCTTCACCGTACTCCCAGCAAATTCTTGCTCCTCTGTATACCAGTGAGCAAACAGGCTGGGACTGATTGGAGATCCCGCGAGCACCGTGTTTGCATGCATGCCCAAGTCCGGGTCACACAAAAGCAGGTCCCTGGGTTGATCCTCCCTGGTTTGTACTGAATTTCATAGTCAAAGCCACCCTCTAGCAGCTCCATCCACTATGCTTAACGATGAATCGGGTTCGGCTGTGACTTGAGGTACTTGAGCACATAGTGGTCCGTGTGCACCACAAACCACCACGCCTCAAGGTAGCACCTCCATTGCTTGAATGCCTGGACCACCACGAGTATCTATTTCTTGTGGATTGGGTAGTTGAGCTCAGCCCCTTTCAACTTCTTGGAGTAGAATGCAATGATCTCCGACCGCTTCATTTGGTCATGTATCAGCACCCCGCCGATTGCATAGTTGCTTGCATATGTCTCCAACACGTGCTCTTTGCTCATGTCCGGATACACCAACACCTCTGTCTCATACATGACAGCCTTCATTATGCCAAAGGCTTGCCCCTCCTTTGTACCTCACTCCCATTGGCACCCCTTTTTGAGAAAGTCTGTCAAGGGTGCTCCCATTGCCGCGTGCCCCCGGATAAACCTCCGGTAGTATTTCATAAAACCCAAAAAACCTGGATGTCACGTATGCACGCCGGCTTTGGTCACTCCCTCATTGCTTCCACCTTCTATGGATCCATGCAGCTCCCCCTCCCACTTCCAATGTGCCTGAGGAACTCCACCTCCTGCTTGGAAAACTCACACTTGCTAAGTTTGGCGAACAGTCACTCCTTTGTCAACAATTCCGTCACCCATCGGCAGGTGCTCTTAGTGCTCATCTATCGTTTGTGAGTAGACAAGGATATCATCAAGGAAGATAGCCACAAAGTGGTCAAAGTAGGGGTGTAACACGCGTTTCATCAGTGCCATGAACTTCATAGGAGAATTCATCAGCCCACAAGGTATCACGAGATACTTGAAGTGTCCATAATGTTGAATTCTTTTTCCCCTTCTTCAGTGTTGTAGGACGAATCAGGCATGCTCTGCCCCTCATGGAGATATGACCCCAAGATCCATTGTAGTGTGACTCAACTATGCTCTATCTCTTGTGAGTACACCATGTGGGTGAGAGGTTAACTTGGCCATATTGTTCATTTGGCCAAGTGAGATGTTGTGAGTTCAATCCTGGCTCCATGCACATCTTGCTTGTTATGGAAGCTTCCAAGAAAGAAATTATGTGGCTTCTTGGAATCTACATGGTTAGTTTCTCACCTTGACACTAGGATGCTTATGTGTCAAGCCCATAGCCCAAGTCTATTGGTGATGTGGTTGGGTCAGGCCACTTCAGAGGAATGTGCTTTTGAGGTCTGGGACTGGATAGACAGCTATTAGAGGACTTGTCTTGCATGCTCATCAATAAATTATTGCTTGATGCTCTCTTGCATGTTGACGAATTGAGCTCTTCTTGATATGTAATACTAAGGCGTTAGTTCTCTTGAAGGTGAAGTATATGCCTGATTAATTTTGGGGTGCATGACACATGTGAACAACGGAAGAAGGTGTAAAAACCTTTGTGAGCATTTTTTGGTTTTGCAGCTTCTCTGCCAGAGGTGGTTAGCTTAGTAGTTAACAAAGGGTTATGGGCCCATGCCTCTGGTTAGAGAAGTTTCACACACGCATCTGTTATAATCACAAGAAGTGAGAGCGCCTTCACCCTCACCCAACCTCTCTGTTTGCAGTTCAATCATCAGCCAGAGGGGAATGCAACACATCTGCACCTTTTTCCTTGGGAGCTGACATCAGCCTACATCAACCTACATGAGCCTACATCTGCTCACATCGGCCAATGTGAACAGTGCAAGCAATTGCCTCTTCTCACCAACAGCCTAGAGCGGCGTGAAACACAGGTGCATCGGCATTAACAACATGTGTAGCAGTTGTAGTAGTTCTAGTTGTAGGGATGGCAGAGACAAGGAAACGGAGGAACCACTCTCCCATCCTCAAGTTTGATGGAGAGGGGTTTACACTCTAGAAGATGTATTTTAAGATCATCATGGATGATAGAGATTTACTAGGATATATTGACGTAACCATCCTAGCACCAAAGGAGGAGGGTGTTGACCTTCTGGCATGGATCAAGCTCAACAAGAAGGCTCTCTCCGTTCTTGTGTCCTCCATACAACCCTCAATCCTTTCACACATCAACAGCTGTACAGTGGTAGCCATGGCATGCGCCAAACTAGGCAAGGTGTTTCAGTCGTCCTCACTTGCTAACTGTCTTCATTCTACAAAAACTCATCAGCATGATGCTTGGTGAAGGGGAGGATGTCACCGCCTTTATGCAGAAGTTTGAGACACTCTTGCAACAAGCCAACTTGAAATCCGTTATGCAGGCCATGATCTTTCTAATGACGCTCTTGGAGAGCTGGGGTCCCATGATCCCAGTGATTGGAGGGTGGAATGAAGCCATGTGTTGCATTAGCAGTGAGGCAAACATGACTGCCTTTGCCTCATGGAGCAGCGGTATCTTCCACAATACCTCATCTGCTTGGTGCAAGGGAAACAACAGCACTGGCAATAGTGGAAGGGATCCAAAGTACCAAGAAAACTGCCATAATTGTGGTAAGGCTGGACACTGGGCTCGGGAATGCCGGGAACCCAAGAAGGAGGGAGGAGACGAGGATGAATTGGAAATGGTGGGAAGGATCCTACAAGCTTGATGGCTGAGTGTGCCTCCAACAAAGGGAGGGCGATACTCAGGGCAGGAGCTTACAGCCTTGACTTGGGCACACCACTTATGCAAAGAGAGATTTCATCTCTCTTGCTCCATGCAACAAGAACTTCATAGTCGCCAACGGCAAGTTTGAGGTAGCAGAGGGGATTGGTGACAAGTTGGTCACAATGGGTGTCATCAGTACGGACTCCAAGCTCAAAGTAGAGGGGGTAGTCGATTTGCCCTCCTTCACAGCCAACCTGCTCTCCATCTCTAAGGTAATTTACCATAGTATGACAGTTGTCTTTACAGAGAAGGAAGAAGTGATAGTCCCTACCAATGACATCAACATCTCCTACTCGGAGAAGAAGGTTGTTGCATAGGTTCCTCGTGTTGATGGAATCTACGTCTTATCGACCAAAATGACTATATCAACGGATGAATCTTTGGTGGATATTGATAAAAAGAAGAGCAGTGACGCTGAATTTGATGACAAGGGACATGTTGGAGCAGGGAAAGCAGTGGTATTGGAAGAATCGGCAACAAATCCGCAAGCAAATACAACCACCAGTGTTGTTCATTCTAGCCAGTGCACATCCTCCGACAACCTGTGGCACAGGCGCTTTGGGCACGTGGCTAATCGCACATTGGTTCTCATGGGATAGCAGGAGGTAGTGCATGGGATGGATCTAAGTGATGAGGAAGAGGAAGCTGGGATCTTTTGTGAGCCATGCCTTCAAGGCAAGGCAAAGATGAAACCCTTCAAGCGTAATGGTGCACGTGCTCTTTCATCCCTTGACCTCATCCACTCTGACATGTGTGGTCCCTTTTGCATACCATCCAATGGAGGCAACAGATATTTCCTCACATGCATCGTCAAAAATAGCCACAAGGTTTGGATATACTTTGTCAAAAAGAAAAGTGAGGTGAAGGAGAATCTACAAGCCTTTGTCACTGTGGTTGAACGACAGACTGGAAAGATGGTAAAGGCATTCAGGACAGACAATAGGGGAGAGTACGAAGCCTGCAGGGAGTGGCTTAAGACATAGGCAATTGAACAAGAGAAAACAACTCCCTACTCGCCTCAAAGCAATGGTGTAGCAGAGAGGATGAACCAGACCCTCCTGGGCATGACAATGTGCATGCTCTTGCACGACAAGCTGCCTCCTAGGTTCTGTGTTGAAGAACTATGCACGGCTAACTATCTTGTGAACCTCACAGCTACAGCAGCTCTGCAAAGGAGAGGCAAGAAGAAGTAGACACAGTAGCTGAAGACGCCTCAAGAGGCATGGTCAGGCAGGAAGCCAACCACTTCCCACCTCAAGGTGTTTGGTTGCACCGGCTTTGCCAAATTCCATGCATCTGAGGGCCCTAGAAAGCTTCATGCAAGAGCACGAAAGTGTATTTTCATCAGGTATGACACAGTGTACATAGCTTATAAATTGTGGGACCAAGGAGCTAAGAATGTCATCTGCAGCAAAGACATGGATTTCCACAAAATTTTTGTGAGTAAGAAAAAGCTTCTTGAACTTGATAACACTCCAAAACAGGGAGAGCGGCTCACACTTCTTGAGGAGGGAGACGAAGCCCCACCACAATGCCATGGGATGGATACTACAATAGGGAGAGAAGCTGATGAATGCCGGTGCTCACGTTGTGGGATCCAAGTAGGTGCTGAATGTGGAAAGGAAAGAGGATGGCAAGATGGACAAGTACAATGCATGGGTGGTAGCAAAGGGGTTCTCTAAACGACCTAGTGTAGAGTATGATGAGACCTTTGCTCCCGTTGTGGCGTTTGCCTCCATCTGGTCAATGCTCGCCATTGCCGCTGCCGAGAACATGGAGGTCCACCAGATGGATGTCGAGACAGCCTTTCTTTACGGTAAACTTGAAAAGGAAGTGCTCATGGAGTTTCCGGAGGGGGTTGATGCTCCCGAGGGAAAGGTGTACAGATTGGTGAAGGTGCTCTATGGGCTAAACCAAGAGCCAAGACTTTGGTACCAGGAGATGGATATATTCATGGCCAAGGAGTCCTTCATGTACTGTGACAACGACCCTAGCATGTACGTACATGAGAGCAAAAAAGGGACTATGTTGGTTGCCTTGTATGTCGATGACCTGATTCTGTGCTCTTCTTCAATGTAGCTGCAAGACGATCTCAAGGGGCAGCTGAGTAGTATATTCAAAATGAAGGACATGGGTCCTCTTGACTTCTATCTTGGATTTGAGATCAAGCATGACAGAGAAGCAGGTACCATCAGCCTGAACCAGACAAAGTACATCGACTCCATCCTCAAACGATATGACATGGCGGATTGAAAGCCGGCAAGTGCACCCATAATCTCGGAGTACAAACTCTCCACCTCCATGTCCCCATCTAACAAAGAGGAGAAAACTGACATGCTAGGCATCCCATATCATTCTGTAGTGAGCAGTCTGATGTATGCCATGGTCGCCATCCGACCAGATATAGCCCATGCTGTTGAGCAGGTGAGCCGGTTTGTGGCCAATCCTGGTCCACTAAAATGGAAACCTGTGAAGCGCATCCTGCTCTACCTTCAGGAAACGCAGCACGTGGGGCTCCAGTTTGGAGGCATTGCTGGATCCGCATCACTCAGTCTCATGTGCTACATTGATACTAATTGGGAAGGGAATATCGACGATAGAAAATCAACCTCCAGCTTCGTGTGTATGCTGAATGGAGGTGCCGTCAGTTGGACGAGTCGCAAGCAAGAATGTGTCCCTCTAGTAGTAGCTGAAGCTGAGTACATCGCTTTGGCTCAGGTGTATAAAGGTATGCAGAGAAGCTTGCTATCTGAGATGAAGGTACCACAGGCAACGGTGATGGTCATCAACATTGACAACATGAGTACGATTGAAATGTCTAAGAACCCAGTCTTGACTAGGCAAACAAATCACATCGAGATCCGTTACCACTATGCTCAGGACTTGTTCTACAAGCAGACAATGGAGCTTGAGTATGTCGGTACCAAGTTGAACTGGGCTGACATGCTTACAAAGCCACTGGACAAGGATCTCTACAAAACGGGCAGGCAAGAAATCAGCATGGTCAACGCAAGTGATGACGAATGATGATGGTCACTGACGCAACGTACAAGGGAGAGATTTGTTGTTTATTTTTGCCCCTTGTTCAGTGTTGTAGGAAGGATCAGGCATGCTATGCCCCTTATACAGGTATGGTCCCTGGATCCCTTGTAGTGTGACTCAACTATACTCTCTCTCTTGTGAGATATGACCTGTGAGTACACCATCTAGGTGAGAGGTTAACTTGGCCATTTTATTGATTTGTCCAAGTGAGTTCAATCCTGGCCCCATGCACATCTTGGTTGTTATGGAAGCTTCCAAGAAAGAAAGTCCGTAGCTTCTTGGAAGCTACATGGTTGGTTTGTCACCTTGACACTAGGATGCTTATGTGTCTATCCCACAGTGCAAGTCTATTGGTGATGTGGCTGGGTCAGGCCACTTCACAGGAATGTGCTTTTGAGTTCTAGGAATGGACAGACAGCTATAAAAAGGACTTGTCTTGCATGCTCATCAATCAATCCTTGCTTGATTCTCTCTTGAATAATGATGACCTGAGCTCTTCTTGAGATGTAATGCTAAGGCATTAGTACTCTTGAAGGTGAATTGTATGCCTGATTAAGTTTGGGGTGTATGACAGATGTCAACAAAGGAAGAAGGTGTAAATACCTTTGTGAGCTTTTTTTGTTTTGTGGCTTCACTGCCAGAGGTGGTTAGCTCAGTAGTTAACACATAGCCCGTCCAAAATGTGGTCATTTCCACATCCTCTTCTGCAATACGGATTTAGTTGTACCCCGACCTGAGGTCAAGTTTGCTAAAGTCACGCGCGCCTCATAGTTGGTCGAACAACTCCTCGGCCCGTGGCAACAGGTACCGGTTCTTCACAGTGCTATTGTTGAGTGCTTGGTAGTCCACGCACACCTGCAGCTCTCCTGACTCCTTCCTTATAAACAGCACAGTGCCGCATATGGAGACACTGACAGCCGAATGAAGCCCTGGTCTATCAACTCCCCCAACTGCTTCTTGAGCTCCAAGAGCTCTGCGTCGCTCATGCATTTGTAAGACCGTACCATTGGTGAAGACCCATTTTGATCTTGTGATCGATGTCGTGCCACAACGTTAGCCCCTTTGGTAACTCCTTCAGAAAAATATCCCCAAACTCTATGAGCACCTCCTCAACACCGGGAGGCAACTATGGAGCTTCCGCGCCTTCCACCGGCTGACCCTCCGCTGCTTCAATCACTGAAATCTGCTGCTCAACTACTTGTTGTGGACACGTCCAAGCCAATAAAACCTGGCCATACTTTCCCTCACACTGCTTCAACTGATGCAAGTTGGTGACACGTTGCTGCTTCCCCGCTTCCACTACATCCGACTCCTTCTCCTCACCTTGCCACAACGACAAAGTGAGATTATTCTCGCCCACCTTCACGACCACCCGGTTGCACCTCCAATCCACATGTGGATTCCAGGCATGCAACCAATCCTGTCCAATCAAATAGTCACGGAGTAAGTGTGGAACTCCATATCACACTCCAACTCACCCTTGTGGAGAGATCTGTCGCACTCCACCACTCTGGACACCTGTCGTGCCTTGGCCGATGTCCCCAGCTGCCGTGCAAACTCCAATCTTGGTTCCAACCTCCTAACGACAGGTTGGAACCAACCTGTCGACTCGCAAGCGGAGTCGCCCCGTTGGGGCGACTCCGCTTGCGATGACCCTCCTCACCACAAGCCCAACACTTGCCTTTCGAGTTATGGTTAATCACCCCAAATTCACACGCTTGATGATCAGTGTATCAAAAAGTGTATTGTCTGCACGCAAGCATTTTTCACAAAACATCCACATGACTGCATGTCAGCAATTCCCAGATGAACATTCTTTTTATAGAATTAAACATTTAATAGGCTCTATGTGACATGTAGCAGTTTCTGTGA
Organism: Penium margaritaceum; assembly: GCA_023375785.1. Classification (NCBI taxonomy): domain Eukaryota; kingdom Viridiplantae; phylum Streptophyta; class Zygnematophyceae; order Desmidiales; family Peniaceae; genus Penium; species Penium margaritaceum. The sequence continues at coordinate 21,295 of SZWC01001626.1, forward strand.
ACAGTCCATGTTCACTAGTTTGTTCACTTCCCAATACACTTGTTGATACATAGTTTCACGAGCAAGGCCATTAGTCATACATGTGCCTCTTGGTCCTTACTACCCGCCCGCATCCCACAGCCTAGCTTGGATTGCATCCACCTCCATGGGCACAGCCTGAACCGGCTGCTCCACCCATGGATGTGTTGCATAGCTGTTCCGGCACGCATTATTGCTTACTATATCGATGCGCTCCGCCATTGAAACCAGCTCCGCCAAGGTCTGCACCTCGAACACTATGATTTCATGCTCAACATGAGGCTTCGGTCTGTCATGGTAGCGGTTGTACGCCTCCGCATTGAAGAGGTCGTCGATCTACGCCACCGAATCCATGAAGCGTATAGTGTAGTCTTGGACCGATCCACCTTGCTCGACATGTTTGATCTTGTTCCGTACGACTCGACTATTGAGTAGTTCGAAAGGCGCCGTCTCAAAGTGTTTCCACGTTTCTGGCTTCTCTACCAATGTTTGCACACCGAGCTACACTTCTCGTCCCGGTCGTAGGCAACAACAGTGGCTGAAGCCGTTGTCGGGCCCCCAGCCCATCCAGAAACCTAGCAGAGTTCCACCGGTACAATGCTGACCACCAGTACAGTGCCATTCTCCAGAGTAGCGTGGGTACATACTCCAGTCTCATGGCATAGTCTCCCACGGGAATGCCCAGTGCTAAGAAGTATTGGTTCACCGTGAAGAGACACTCCCATGTACTTCCCTTACAGATGTAGAACTCTGGCTGCTTTTGCTTGGGCCACCAAAGGGCAGGTACGGATGCCAATGCAACACCCCCCAATGCACTTCTTCCTTGGCCGATGCACCTCGTCTCAACCGAAATGCAGAGCTGCTGGTTCTCCTGGCACAAATCATCAAGAGTACACCGGATCTCCTCCATGAGATAACTCTGGTTGAATGCTGCTGTGGCCATGGTTCTAGTTGTGACTGAAAACATTTGGCCAAACACAGTTGCGGCAGATCTGCTGCCTCCCTTCGGTCCGTGCAAAGCCAAGCAAACATGCACATGCTTCGATATCAAATTCAAACCAAGGGACACCCAGCGTGATGGTCACACACCAATCCCTTGGGCTAAACCTCCCAATTCTCAACCCCTTGGTGTGTGGGCCAACCCTTGAGATGTCGCACGACCCTCTTTTAATAGCAAGATTGTTGCTAGTGACCAAGGTTCCCGTCGTACGACTCTCTTAGCAGCATTTGAACCAAGGTGCATTGCTGAAGACTTTTAGGATCGAGTGGACGTGTGCAAGGTGATGCTTGGAGAAGAAGGAGATTTGGGCAAATAATGATTCCTTAGAATTGATATATCAATAAAAGAAAGTACACAAAGTCTCTGGGTTACATTGGCATGCTTAGAACAACCCCCAAGGCTTCCTTATGTACCAGCCCCTATGAGCCAGTTGAGAATCCCTTGGCATCCCAAAGCCCTCTGCTAAGGTGAAAACTCACAAATAACACATGCATCATGTAGTACACGTTGCAAGATTTCCAATGCACAAAAAAACGCCTCAATCTGTGGAGAAATGTCTAATTTATGGTTGTTTGAGTGCTCCACACGTGACTGCCGCTGGCAGCACCGCAAGCAGGGGTCACAATCACCCGAAGCTCCCTTGCCTGCGAATGCACATCCAGCCGCTGTGAATCACCCACAGACCCCAATCAACCTTGACTCATTGGCTAAGCATCCATCCGGGGGCGCTTTGGCTACAGTAGGCAAGAAAGTCGCTCCGCCGTGCTCGGGGTCGAACCGGTACGTCTCCTGTTTACTCGAGGTGCGCCTTCCATCTTTGTACAGCCGTAGCTCTCTTGTCCCTGTACCGGATAACCCAGTTCTTGGGTCAATTGCACATGGTTTTTCATGTAAAATACAATGGGTGCATCAAAATATGCATCTGAAGTCAGCATGATGACATAATCCCCGCCTCAACTGGCAGCTCCCATAAGAGCCTTGACCTCCTTCACGGCCTCCATCGAAGGAGACACAATCAAAAGGTCATCCACATAGAAAAGATGGAAATGAAGCTTTCAGTTCCAGATCTGAGAAAGAGGGATGGGTCACTGTCACTCTGCACGTACCTAGCATGTGTCAGTGTGCCACTGATCTATTAGTTGAGTACCAGGGTAACTGCTTCATGCCGTATTAGGCCTTCTGCAAGTGCCAGACCTTGTCACCGACCTCGACGCCTCGTGGCTAGACCATGTAGATCTCCTCCTCTAGAGTACCATGGAGAAATATATTTTTCAACTCCATGTAGTGCAGCTCCCAGTCATGGTGAGCGACAACCCAAAACTGGACACAAGCAGTAATCATACGGACAACAGGTACAAACGTGTCAGTGAAATCTGTACCCTCAACCTCTGAGAATCCCTTGGCCATCAATCGGACTTTGTATTGATCCAGTGTGTCGTCAAAATTAACCTTCTTATGAAAGACCCACTTGGCATGTAAAGCCTTTCGCCCAGGCGGATGGTTGACAATTTCATAGACATCGTGCTAACAGATGACTCTCAGCTTATCCTCACAAGAAGCATGCCACAACTTCACATCATCAGCCAAGATTGCCTCCTTTGACATGCCTGGATCAGGCATCCTTGGGGGAAAACGTCGGGTGGCCAAAACGCATGCCTCCAAACTCTGTCTGACCATGACTAAATCAGTAATGACAGAGCAAGCAACTGAAACTCACGAGAGACCAACTCGTGGCCGACAGGGCATGCTAGATGCACGTCAGTGTAGTCTCCCTAAAAAAACAGGCCAAGAGCCTTCATGCCAGGCTCTCCACTCTAAAAACTACAAGTCAGTCACATAGGCACCTCGTCAACCATCCACTGAGCCCTAGAGGCAAGTGGTCGGAGACAACCACCAGGCTCACGGGAGTAGCCCGATGGTGAGGTGCTCACCTCAGGCTATGGAGCAGGCTGTTGGGCCACAGCCGCATGGGAAATAGGTGCATGCATCAGAGGAGGTGTTAGTGGAGATGTTGTCACTGGCGCGCGGTCAGGTATGCCAGGGAGGACTGATACTAGCACGGGATCATGTATTCCAGAGGGGACTGACACGGAACGGGATGAGGTGTGCCAAGGGGACAGACATTGGAAATGGATCATGTGTGCCAGAGGGGACTGACGTTGGTACGGGATCAGGTGTGCCAAAGGGAACTGACACTGGCACGGGATCAGGTGTGCGAGTGGGGACCAACACTAGCACGAGATCAGTTGTGCTGGAGGGAACAGATGAGACTACTAGACCCACAGCAAAGATGGTCAGATCGTGAGCAACCCGGGATTTTACCGCAGGTAAGGAGGCCCGGACAGATCCATCCACAGGTTTACGTGCATGCACTAGGATGGGTCTCACTATTGAGCACTCTTCTGATGCTACCACATTGGTTGCTCTTGACACACGTTTCATTGTGCTTCGTGCCTCCATTCTTGATGACCAATATCATGTACCTCACTTTATTCCCTCTGCCTCTTCTCCCTCTCTCTATCTTCTATGTGTGTGTGTTTGTCACTGGAGTTCTCTCCCTTGAGCACCAGCGCTTACTACATCGTTGCCTGTGCCATGTGAGGTCCGACACTGTGTCCAAGCTCATTTGAACTCAGCCAGCCTTTGGTCTTGGCGTGGCTTCCTTCACGTGTGTCAAGAGCAACCAATGTGGTAGCATCAGAAGAGTGCTCAATAGTGAGACCCATCCTAGTGCATGCACGAATAGGGAGTAGGCTGAGCTCAATGGAAAGGACAAAGATCACATCAGAAATGTACAAGGGATCATACTGTCCATTAAACCATACAACCCCAACTTCCTGCATAGGTAACAACTGACCAGACCCTTTGCGAATGGACTGAATGGACACAACGGGGCCAGGCACAAAAAACTCACAAAGAGAACAAGTCATTTGGCAGGTTCCACCAGAGTCAATGAATCAAGTGCCAATCACTTCACGACCAATCTTCGACACTGAACAACATGTCACAGAACACTATGCCTCTGCTGGATGTGTAGCAAAGGACTTGGGACTACAACAAACAGCATGAATGCGTCAAGCCAGTCGTAACTGTCAAGTCCATCCTCATCACAAGACGACTGAGCTCCCCCACAAGCATCATCACGGGTAATAGAAACAGTAAGACAAGATATTTGCGGACCATCCGGCTGTCAAAACACATGCGCACCACCCTGAGTACGAAGCACAAGCAATTGACGAAGCTCCACTATCAGGCAATCCCGAGGGTCTAGATCACCGCTGTTGCCTGGTGAAACAAGGGTGTCTGCAACAATTGTGGTCATGATGCAACCCATCCGTGTGTCACCGGAGGACATCCGCTGTGCATGCGCCACCTGGAGGCCGCGCATGATCCAAGGCCAATCAAGGGGCTGCTTGGAATCCGTATAGTAGTGAGCATCTCCACAATTATAGCAGTCGATAGAACGTCCATGAGGAGAGTGCGCCACTTGGCGGTCAGTGGATGCGCCAATTGGCGGACTTGTGACGTGGTGTGGAGTGACCACCCCAAAAGTGCCACTACCCACACACCTTAGAAGCAAGGCCTAGGACTATATGTACCAGGCTCATTCCTCATTCTAATTACACAATCTGGCCTTAGATACTCCTCACAGAGTTGTCCAATTAAGGAACAGTAAATAGAAGACACTGGTTGGTCTAAGCCCCAGGAGTTAGTCTTTGACTAGCACCTCGCGCGAAAGTGACCAAGTGTCAAGTGGACACAGTTTCTGGCAAGTGATTGCCTAAGAACTGCTCAATGTGGAACCGTGATCCTGAGGGTGATATCCTCTCCTAGCTGAAATGCTAGGAGCGGACGGCAGATGCTATTATGTCGGCCCTGTTTTCTAGTCCATTCGTCTCAGGCCGGTTGACAAGATGGACCCTCAAAGACTTCAGAGGCAATCCGCACTCCATCTCCCCTTGAACCAACTTTGCCTTCATTGGCTTCCCAAGTAGCCATGTAAGCCTCAACTTTGCATAAGCTCGTCGCTAAAAAAAGAGTATGACGTGCCGCAATCCAGCAATGCTTTGATCTGCGGGTTAGTCTGGCACCCCTCGCCATCCGCAGAACTAGCCGATTAAGTATTGGCTTTCAGGAGGATTCTCGGAACGCTCCTGCTTCCTTCACTCCACAGCAATACACTTGGCAGCTCCCTAGTTGTTGAAGGACTTTTGGGGCTGGTGTTTGCTCATGCAGACAAAGATTTTCCAGCAGGTGGCCGTCCGCCACTCACTGCTGGTTTCCATTTCCCTCCTACTTCTTCTTGTAGTCCTTCTTGTGGTGCCCAGCCTTCCCGCAGATCCAACAGTTCCCTCCATGCGGCTTGCTTCCCTGCTGGCCTCCTTGTACTGCGGCGATCTCCATAGGGTCAGTTTGTTGCTGCTGTGCTCAATTTTGAAAATTATCTGGCTTCTCACGGAATCCTCCTCGATGGTAGCGTAACGCGTCAACGCGCTCAGCAGTGGTCACCATCACCTGGAACTCAGTGTCAGTGTGTGCTGAATTTCTTCCTTCAAACTGTCATGGTATTCTTCTTCCATCTCTGGCTTGCTCATGTTGTCAATCTCTGAGCACAACGCCAAGAAATGGCACGTGTACTCCTGGAGTGAGCCGATCTGCTTCAATTGCTTCAGCTTTTTGCGTGGGACCATGGAGGCGTTCAGAAGATCGAACCGATCTCTGATGGCTTGCTTGAACTACTCCCATTTTGTCGGCACACGTGCTTCAGCTTGTCCTACGCCTGGCTGCCACAACACGGCATGTTACACAGCTATGTTCCCACCTCCACCTTGAGTGGCCAGCAAATTCAGCTGCCTCCACCACTCCAATGCTGCTCTGTGTAGTATTGCCACCGCAAATGACACACACACAGCATCGTCCTCTGGAAGGTGACCCAGAGCCCCAAAGCAGATGTTCATTGCAAACAACCAGGTCCGTATGCTCGCACCCTTGACTGAGGGGTTGAACGATTCTAGAGCCTTTGGCTTTGGTCTTGGCTTACTCCTTGACCGGGCCGTCCAAACCTGTCCAGCATCAGTCCCGTCCCGCAAGTAAGCTATCTGCCAATTGAGCCACTCATTCTCCATCTTGAGGGCTTCCAGCTGCTCTACAATCTCCTACAGGGCCTGCTCCATGGCTCTTGATGACTTTTATCCATTGGACATCCTTAGAAAAACATTGGCAGCGTTTTGGCATCAATCAAAAACCTTTCGGCAGAAATTTGGCAGTCCAAGATGAAAATTTGACATCTTCGAAGTGCGTGGGAGTCACCCGTCATCTCCCACGTACGCACCATAGGCCGTGTGGACGCTCTGAAAATATAGAAATGTTTTTCAAAGGTTGGCTCGTGCGTTTGCTTCGAAGTCTGGTCCAAAAATCTCCCTCTCAATCAGCCTCGCCGTTGTCAAGCGTAGTCCGTGCCTTCCTCTCCTTAAGTCAGTAGAGCTCTGGCAGTGCTTCTGCCCAATGCGTGGCTCTGGCTCTGATACCAGATGTGAGATTGTGTGCTCTCTGTGTGTGGAGAGCACAGTCGCAATGGAAAAGATAGACTTGGAGAAGTCTTGAAGCCAGAAACTAGAAATGACAGGTTTACAGGTTTATGACAATGAGAAGAGTACATGGCATTTATACTGTCCGGTCGGCTAGTCCTAGCCCTTGCCTACTGTTCTTCTAAGCACCTAATGACTAGTGCAAGAAGTGCTCAGCTGTCGATCGTCCATATCGATGGTCCGTCTTGTCCCTCGGTGAGTTGCTTCGTTAGCTCGACGCTTCCCAGCAGTGAGTACGGTCGTCTTGATGCGCACGCCACCGTGGAACTACGACCGTCGCACGGTCGTAGTCAATGGAACTGCCGTCACCGTTGACCACGCGCGTTGTCGGGGGCTCACCTCCGAGAGAACCCCTCGGCGGGCAGTGTGTCCGATACACTACTCACTGAGAGGGTGAAAGCCACCCTTGCGTGTCGTATTTGGAATGCCACATGAAGGGCAAGCAAAATGCCCCTTTGGCGACGGCGTGCTCCTCACGTTGTCGCTCCCTCTCTCGCTCCTCCTCGCTCATTTCGGCCGCGAGCTGTCGGGGTCAAGCCGGACCTCCCGACGAATATCCACCCCGAATATCCAAAAACGGAAAATGCCCCCAATGCCCCCAAAACCCGGGTGAGACCCCGAATATGCCAGAAAGAATAGGGACACATCATTACAAACATGTTCTTCCCACTCACATCCATGATCTTTATGCTCCACACTCTTCACCAAAGGTGTCCATTGGCTGCCCCAAATATTGGTAGTGTGAATCAGTGACAGCTAGGCATCCTTGAGGGTGAATCCACACCCACTAGTGCTAACAAAGGGTTATGGATCCACGTGCCTAGAAGGACCCTAGCTCTACAACTTTCACTCTACCGCCGCGTGTCATGACAATGACCGAGCAAGAGAGCAGCATGGACATCCTCCCAGCTGACGGGAGGGACTTCCCCTTGTGGAGGTGGACCATGGATGCCTACCTTGATGACAAGGGGCTGCTTGAGCTGGTCATAGGTGAAGAGAGAGCTCCTGCGGCGTCCGCGACGGCTCAGGAGGTGGAGGCGTTCGAGAAGCGCAAAAACTAGGCGCTTGCTCTAATCGCGTCGGCGTTGTGTCCGGCATAACGCGCACATGTCGAAGGATGCACGGAGGGAACAGAGGCCTAGGAGAACCTCTAGATTTCATACGATCCGTTGTGTCTTCAGCAACATCTCCTCCTTGCCAAATGGCTTTCATCCTCCAAGCCCATGAATAGACCAGTCCGTGGGAGCTTGCGCAAGAGGCTGAGACGATGGTGTCACGATGTCATCACGCGGTATAAGTCATCGACTCCCACTTGCAAGGAGCGGCTCTCTTCCTAGTCCTTGCTAACATTCAGGCTTCTACGATCATCAGCGATGGTGATCTACAGGACAAAATGCTGCCGTTTGAAGAGGCGGCACAAGTGGTGTGCAAACGGTGGACCAAAACCACCTTTGCGGAGCAAGGGACGAAGTCTGCAGCATCAGCCCTGATCGTCCGCTCGCAAGGAGGAGAGGGAGATCAAGGGGAGGAAGGGATGCATCCACGCTGCACCAAGGAGGAGTGCCATTGGTGTGGCCAGGAGGGCCATCGAGGTATATTTAATCAACCCAAATTCATACAATCCACAATCTGTGTATCATAATGTGTATTCCTAAATCCATTGATTTATCAATAATCATAAACATGAATGCATGGGACTGGAGCCCAAAAAACCATCCCTGATTAAACGTGATAATACAGGTACAGTTACAGAATAGAGACGTTTTTGTGAATAGTCAATGTTCAATTTTCTGTTCACTTCCTAATACAGATTCTTATGCACAGTTTCAAGGGTGATTGGATTGCTTATATATGGGGCCACTGAAGAAGGGACTACACAAGGGAGCTGCGGATCTGGCCACGGAGGTGGAAAAAGGGCAGCAGACCAACGTGGTGGTAGCTGACTTTGTACGCTCCACAAGCGGAGCTGAGATGGCAGATACTCAGGTAGGCGAGCGGCAGGGGTGTTTGGAGTAAGGAGGCTCCAACAGGCCCTAAAAGGGGGCCTACTACAAGTGTGGCCAGTGGGACCACTGGAAGGCGACGTGTACAGCGGAAGCCATGGACTCCAACAAGCGTGTCTGGAGAGGACGGCAGGCCGAAGAAGTCGTCAACACGCCATGCAGTAGTGATCAGCTCCATGCTGCGGGAGCTGATGTGGTCGGGGACCACGAGGAATTTCATGGGCATGCAACCTCTACAACCTCCAAGAGGGAGCAGAAGGTGAAGCAACAAACAGGGGCTGCCGCCATGCATCACAATGGAGGTGATTTGCTCCCAGGAGGCAAAAAGCGGGTGGATGAGTCAGTCACAAAGAAGGGTGCTACGGCGAGAAGGCTCAAAGCGCCTGACCTGGTGATAGAGGTGATTTCTGTGGGTCCCCTCGTTGAGGAGGGACTCAAAGTGATCTTGATGAGGAAAAGCTGCATCCTAACAGAGGAGGGCAGTAGGCGTGTCATGGCACATGGTGCACACAAAGAAGGTGTGTACTACATACGTGCGGACGTCTTCACGAGGAGCAGCCGTGACTCAGACATGGACAGCCGTCAGAGCAAGGAAGCAGTTGCAGCTATGTCCAAGAGGGGCCAACCTGAGGGTGCAGTGGAAGGTATGGAGGGTGCCATCCGGGCTAGGTGGGGAGATCTGGACCAGAAGGCACGCCATTCAACGGGATGCCGGGTGATGGGTGCACGGCCTCCAAGGGAGGCAAGAGAAATGGTCCAGGTGGCAGACCAGCCGGGGGAGAGCATCAACGGCAAGCGGCCTGGCTCTCCTAACGGAAACTGGGGCTTAGTGTTGCGAGAACAGTGAACTGAAGCCACAAGGCAGGCCAAACAGGCACTGCCAAGTTCCATGCGGGAGCGGTAGTGGCTACGCGGAGGACAATGTAGCAAGACAAGGACGGCACGGAGGCGCGTCCTCAAGGGGAGCACGAGGGGCTCCACAACTTGGCGGAAGGGGAGCAACTACGGCAGTGATGTGAGGGCCAAAATGTGGCTGCTCAAGTGTTTGCACGGGGTGCCAGTAAGACGCATGTGCAGGGCGCCGTCTCAGGGACTAAGGAGAACGAGATTGGCGGTAAAGGGCCGCGCTCTCAACCGGAGAAAAACACACTCCGGGCTGCAGAGGTGGTGGTCCGGGGCCACAAGGAGGGCACAAACGGTGCCGCCAAGTCTCAAGAGGAGGCGTCGGTGGTGGCTTGGAGGACCACGTAGCAGATTGAGGACGTCGTGAGTGTTGAAAAATTGCCCCTCCGCATGCCCAACTGCAGCGCCGGGAGACGCCGACGAGCCGCCAGAAAGTGGAAACTCCGCTCCGGCGGATCTGGCGACTCGACAATTGCTCGAATCCTGAAATGGAGGATTGCCCCATAAAGTTGGCACGTTGCTGAATCCGGTGGAAGTTTTTTCGCCGGAATCAGACAAGTATCGAGGGAGATATGGCCTTCCAAAATTGGGGTGTGCGTAGCGACTCTGGGAGCCGGCTGCGACTCGGAATCCGGTGGATAATCGACCGGATTGAGTAACAAAAATACCATCTGGAGAAATTCCGGAAGGTCTGCCGAGGCGTCCGGTGGATAATCCACCTGATCAGGTGGATCATCCACCGGATCCAGTAGTGCGGGCTGTTACTGGGGGACAGCCAAAATCATGGCTCGACGTCCGAAACTCAGAAGTACGTTTTGTTACTCGGGGACTTAGTCAAAATTCTGACTACAGGTCCGCAGACAGGTTTCGAACCTCGTCACACCCCATCACCAAACTCGGCCCAAAAGTCGGTAGGGTGCGTGGAAACAGTGCAAGGGACCCCTACACCACGTGCAAGTGGACCTGCGCCTTGGGAAAGGCGCTTCGCATGTGAAGGAAGACGCCACGGCGTGTGCGCGCCATGGAAGTGTTAGGTGTTTCTGTGGTGGGTGAGACCTGCGCTTCGGCAAGCATAACTTGAGCTATGCTTGGCCGAATTGCGCGCGGTTTGGTGCGTTGGAAAGCTCATGCCTAGCCCTATAAATGTTGTGATCATGTCTATGTTCAAAATATAACGCAAAACGACGTTATTCCCTTCGCAAAACTGACTGTCTCCAAATTCCTGCTTACATAGCGTGAGGCGACCAGAAAGCTCACACTCAGTCTCAGATTCGCCCAAAACAATAGACGTGAACCACTAGAGTCTATCAGATCAACGTCGGGACCGCACCACGCGGATCTCATCCTGACAAAGGGTTATGGGTCCACGGGTCTGATAGCCTCCAACGTTCACGTCTTTCGCAGCGCACGGGATCGTCATCTTGGACGTCGCCATGAAGTTCTGAGAACCTGTCGGAGTAGCAGCTGCGCACATGGCGTAGAAGGAGACGCAGCCCATCCAGAAGTATGCGGGCGGTCCAGGCTTTGGGCTATGGAGGTGGCACTTTGAGTTGCACCTCGCGCATAAGGGGCTGTTTGAGGTCATGATGGGAAAGGAAGTCCTCGACGAAGCGACAGCGACGGAAGCGCAGAAGGAGGCCTTCGTAGAGAAGAACACGGAGGCGCTCATGCTGCTGATGTCCGGGACAGCCGAGTCGCAGTGGGGCTACTTCCAGGGCTGCAAGCTGGCAGCCGAAGCTTGGCAAAAACTCTGCTCCATCCATCAATCCAAGTCGCTCGCGAACAAAATCTTCGCGATGAAGCGACTCCTCACGGTGAGAATCAAGGAGGGAGATGATGTCATCTCCGCCATGCAGCAGATCGAGTCGCTCGCCTCGCAATGCAATGACGTGGGGTGGAAGATCGACACGCAGCTGCAGGCGATGACCCTCCTCATGGCCCTACCTGACAGTTGGGGCCCACTCATCACCGTCCTCGGAGGATGGGCAGAAGACAAGCTCACCTATGGCGCGGTCGCAGAGTACATCCGCAACGAGGCGCAGCGCCGGAGCTGCGGGGAGTCCTCGTCTTCCTCATCGGCCCTCGTCACCAAAACGCGTGGTGGCGGAAACGGGGGCAAAGGAAGCGGCGGAAGAGGCGGCGGCAAGAAGGGCGCCAAGAAAGGTGTGTGCCGCAATTGCGGCAAGGAGGGCCATTGGGCCCGCGAGTGCCCGGAGGAGGCAAAGATCGGCGGCAAAAACAGCAAGGGCAGGTCGCTCCTCAACGGCAACGAGAATCACTTCCTCAAGAAGGCCAACAGGCGGTGCCTGGATTCCGGGGCCGAGGAGCACACCCAAGTCGAGAAGGTGGGGTTCGTCACCTACGAGAAGTCCTCCAAGTCGATGGTGGTCGAGAACGACAAAGTCAAGCCGGCGGCAGGCCAAGGCGACGTGGAGGTGGAAGTCGTGGTGGGTGGTAAGAAGGAGCTGTGCACAATCCGTGATGTGCAGCACGTCCCCGGCCTGGCTGACATCCTGAGTGTCAGTCGCTTGATGGAAAAGGGGTATGAGGTGCTCTTCCGCAGGAAAGGTGCAGTGGTGCACATCGACAGCGACGGCGAGGTCGTGCTGGAGGCGAAGCACGAGGGCGGTCTCTACATCGTGGAGACCAAGGTGGTCCCTGCTGCATCAGACGCAGCAGACTCGCAGGAGCGCGTCGTCAACATGGCCAAGGGAGGGAGCGCTGATCTGGAGCTCTGGCACCGATGGTTGGGGCATTCGGCACCCGCAATCGTTAAGGAGATGGCGAAGCGCGACATGGTGCGCGGCCTCGTCATCGACGGTGCAGACGCGGCAGCAGATGCAGCAGCGCACAAAAAGTGCGAGCCTTGCATTTTGGGCAAGGCACGGCGCAAGCCGTTCAATGAGAACGAGGCTCGCGCAAAGGACCTGCTGGAGGTCGTGCACAGCGACGTGTGCGGACCATTCAAAACGCCGTCAAACAGCGGCTTGAGATACTTCGTCACCTTCATTGACGACTGCAGCAGAAAACTCTACGTGTACTTCATGAAGCAAGAAGGCGAGGTCCTGGACCGGCTAAAGGAGTACGTAGCAGCCGTGGAGAGGCAGACTGGCCGGAAGGTCAGAGCGCTACGCAGCGACAATGGCGGAGAGTACGTGGGCTACAGTGGGTGGATGAAGCAGCAGGGCATCAAGTGGGAACCCACTACGCCGTACTCGCCAAAGTCCAACAGAGTGTTGACACGGTGTGCCTCTTGCCATGAGTGCCATTGATCGTACTCCCTGGTTCGACAACTGAGGAGTGGCCGAACACCTGATCTGACTTTAGATTTGGATTCCTTGGATTTTTCCATGTAGGATCGAGCTTTGAATCGCTCGATTTGAGTGAGTATTCAGAAAGTTAGCCTAGCCCGAAAATCGGGTGTTTGGGGGGTGGAATCTGGTACCCGCCATGGGTGGCGGTATAGTCCACCACCAGTGATCCGAGTTCGTCCCCAACGACCTCCAAATGCACCCGGGGCATGAATGAGGTGACCATAAGGACCTCTTTGACCAGGATGAACTTCTCCTTGACTTCTGGGCGAGGAAAGGCGCTTCGACGGGTCATCGTCGAAGCGCCTCCCGTTGCCTAACGCGCAAGGCAAGGTGGGCGGCTCCACCAAGGGTTACTTCGACGGCCGTAGCAGGGGCTCTACTGCTCCGTTTTGGGCGTGCTTGAATGCGTTGGAAAGCTTAGATCACAGGCTATAAGGATCTGATGTAATCTTACTATTCTAAGTAACAAAATCGTGTTTCGATTCAGTTCTACTGAATGCGACGTGTTCTGCCCACTCACATCCGTGATCCTTGTGCTCCACACTCTTCACCATTGGTGTCCATTGGTTGCCTCAAACCTTGGTAGCTTGAACCAGCGAGAGCTAGGCATCCTTGAGGGTGCCTCCACACCCACTAGAGCCAACAAAGGGTTATGGGCCCACGTGCCTAGAAGGACCATAGCTCATCATCTTTCACGCTACCGCCGCGCGCCATGGCAAGGACCGAGCAAGAGAGCAGTATAGACGTCCTCCCGCCTGACGGGAGGGACTTCCCCTTGTGGAGGTGGACCATGGAGGTCTATCTTGATGACAAGGGACTGCTTGAGCTGGTCAGAGGTGAAGAGAAAGCTCCTGCGGCGTCCGCGACGGCCGAGGAGGTGGAGGCGTTCGAGAAGCGCAACAACGAGGCGCTTGCTCTGATCGCAACTGCGTTGTGCCCGGCACAACGTGCGCATGTCCAAGGANACGTCCTCCCGCCTGACGGGAGGGACTTCCCCTTGTGGAGGTGGACCATGGAGGTCTATCTTGATGACAAGGGACTGCTTGAGCTGGTCAGAGGTGAAGAGAAAGCTCCTGCGGCGTCCGCGACGGCCGAGGAGGTGGAGGCGTTCGAGAAGCGCAACAACGAGGCGCTTGCTCTGATCGCAACTGTGTTGTGCCCGGCACAACGTGCGCATGTCCAAGGATGCATGAAGGCCGCGGAGGCTTGGGCATGGCTCTGCAACGCACACGACCCGTCGTGTCTTCAGCAACGTCTCCTCCTCATCAAACGGCTTTTCACCCTCCAAGCTGATGAGGAGACCAGCCCGTCGGAGCTCGCGCAAGAGGTCAAGTCGATGGTGTCCCGCTATCAACAGGCGGGATGGACCATCGACTCCCAATTGCAAGTAGCGGTGCTCCTCCTGGCCCTTCCTAACAGCTGGGCCTGTACGATCACCAGCGATGGTGATCTACGGGATAAAATGCTGACGTTCGAAGAGGCGGCACAAGTGGTGTGCGACCGGTGGACCAAAACCACCGTGGCGGAGCAAAGGACGATGTCCGCAGCATCAGCCCTGATCGTCCGCTCTCAAAGAGGAGAGGGAGATCAAGGTGAGAAAAGGACACGTCCACACCGTGCCAAGAAGGGAGAATGCTATCAGTGTGGCCAGAAGGGCCACTGGAGAAGGGACTGCACAAGGGGAGCTGCGGATCTCGTCATGAAGGTGGCAGAAGGGCAGCAGACCAATGTGGCGGTAGCCGACTTCGTACGCTCCACAAGGGGAGCAGAGATGGTAGAATCTGAGGCAGGCGAGCAGCAGGCGTGTTTGGAGCGAGGAGGCTCCAACAGGCCCCAAAAGGGGACCTGCTACAAGTGTGGCCAGCGGGGTCACTGGAAGGCGACGTGCAGAGCGGAAGCCGTGGACTCCGACAAGCGTGTCGGGAGAGGACGGCAGGCCAAAACAATTGTTGACACGCCATGCAGCAGTGATCAGCTCCATGCTACGGGAGCTGATGTGGTCGGGGACCACGAGGCATGCCGTGGGCATGCAACCTCCACAGCCTCCAAGGGGGAGCAGAAGGCGAAGCAACAAACAGGGGCTGCCGCCATACATCACAATGGAGGTGATGTGCTCCGAGGAGGCAAAAAGCAGGTGGATGAGTCGGTCAAGAAGAAGGGCACTGCGGCGAGGAGGCTTGAAGCGCCTGACCTGGCAACGGAGGTGCTGTCCGTGAGTCGCCTCGTAGAGGAGGGTCTCGAAGTGACCTTCACGAGGAAGGGCTGCCTCCTAAAAGAGGAGGGCAGTGGGCGTGTCGTGGCACGTGGCATACACAAAAGAGGTGTGTACCGGATACGTGCCCACGTCCTTACGAGGAGCAGCCGTGACTCTGACGTGGACAACCGTCGGAGCAAGGAAACGGCTGCAGCTGCGTCCAAGAGGGGGCAACCTGAGGGTGCAGTGGGTGGTATGGAGGGTACCATCCGAGCTGGGTCGGGAGATCTGGACCAGGAGGCACGCCATGCAACAGGACGCCGGGTGATGGGTGCAC
The DNA here is from genome assembly GCA_023375785.1 of Penium margaritaceum. Lineage (NCBI taxonomy): Eukaryota > Viridiplantae > Streptophyta > Zygnematophyceae > Desmidiales > Peniaceae > Penium > Penium margaritaceum. The sequence continues at coordinate 36,652 of SZWC01001626.1, forward strand.
GGCTTCCAAAGGAGGCAAGAGAAGTGGTCCAGGTGGCGGACCAGCCAAGGGAGAGCATCAACGGCAGGTGGCCTAGCTCTCCCAACGGGCAAAAGGGGCCCAGTGCTGCGAGAATGGTGAACATGAGCCACAAGGTAGGCCAAACGGGCGCTGCCGAGTTCCATGCGGGAGCGGTGGTGGCTGCAAAGTGGACCATGCAGCAAGACGAGGACGGCAAGGAGGTGCGTTCTCAAGGGGAGCACAAGGGACTCCACACCTCATCAGAAGGAGAGCAGCTACGACAGCGATTTGAGGGCCAAAATGTGACTGCTCAATTGTTGGCACGGGGTGTCGACAAGTCGAGTGCACAGGGCTCCGTCTCACGGACTGAGAAGAAGGAGAGTGGCGATAAAGGGCCGCGCTCTCAACTGGAGAAAAACGTGCTCCGGGCTGCAGAGGTGGTGGACCGGGGCCACAAGGTGGGTACAAAAGGTACCGTCAAGTCTCAAGAGGAGGTGTCAGTGGCGGCTCGGAGGACCACGCAGCAGATTGAGGAAGTCGTGAGGGCAGGTCCTCAAAGTGAGCCAAGGCGGCTCGGTGCAGCAGCGGACCGGGACCTAGAGCACCACGCGGCAGAAGGCCGGGCAGTGGGTGCACCGCAACAAAAATGGGCGGAGGAGGTCCGAAGGGCTGTGCAACAAAGGGAGAGCGGCAGCAAGTGGCTGAGCTCTCCATCGGAGCAAAACATGCTCCAAGCGGCTGAGGAAAGGACCAAGCCGCAAGGTGCGGTCAAGGCGTTGGTGGCTCCACATCCTTGAGGAGGAGGAAAAGCACTCAAGGGATATGGAACGGAGGATGAGGCGTGCAGGCCGGCATCTCCGGCATCCACAAACGAGACGGATGAACCATGCAACATGCATAGGTTGGGAGAAGGGAGTCTAATCTCCGGTTCTCCAACTTCTCCCAAAGAAAGGGGGACTTTACATGAGGAGTGCGGAAAAGGAGCTGAGACCAAAGGACCGGTACCAAAAGCCCTCCCCAAGGGGGAGAGGCATGCACGTTTGGGACGTGCGGCAAGACAGCGGCAGCAGCATAGGCGGCGGCTTAAGGAGCAGTCGCAGCTGCAGCACCACGGATCCCACGAGGCTGGTTGCAACAAAGGGCAAGCCAGTGCTGGCAGTGCTGGCGACAACGGCTTGGTCAAAACGGCACGCGCAGAGGTGGTGTCATCGAGGGCTAAGATCAGCACCAAGGAAGTACTACAGCAAGGTGGGGGAGGTGTGCAGCATGCTGGGCCAAGTTCGCAAGGTGTCGAGGGTGCTAAAAAAAAAAACACAATGGTGTCCAAGGCACACTAGGAGGCGCTTGAGGACTCAAAAGGGAGTCCGAGGTCTTTGAAGGCGGGGGAGGACTCTGTAAAGGATTGCGGGTCTTCTATGTGAGCGGGAGCAGTCCAGCAAGGAGGCAAGTGCTCCCAGGTCATCTCGGGGAGGTGGCCGACTGCCCCGGCAAGCAGCAACACCAAGACAACAAGGGTCACAAGGCAGGCCATGAGGGTGCTGCCAAGTCCCGTACGGGGGCACAAGTGACGACAGCGAGGAGCAAGGTGTCCGCCGCTATGTGTTGTGATTGGTGGAGGGCAGCTAAGGAGAGTTGCACACAGTGGCAGCTTGGCCGGACAGCAGAGCATGGCAGATGTTCAAGGACAGGGCATCAAGGCTGCGGTGCAAGGGGGAGATTGTTGACACGGTGTGCCCCTTGCCATGAATGCCGTTGATCGTACTCCCTGGTTAGACCACTGAGGAGTGGTAGAACACCTGATATGACTTTAGATTTGGATTCCTTGGATTTTTCCATCCAGGATTGAGCTTTGAATCGCTCGATTTGAGTGAGTATTCAGAAAGTTAACCTAGCCCGAAAATCGGGTGTTTGGGGGGTGGAATCTGGTACCCGCCATGGGTGGCGGTATAATCCACCACCAGTGATCCGAGTTCGTCCCCAACGACCTCCAAATGCACCCGGGGCATGAATGAGGTGACCATAAGGACCTCCTTGACCAGGATGAACTTCTCCTTGACTTCTGGACGAGGAAAGCCGCTTCGACGGGTCATCGTCGAAGCGCCTCCCGTTGCCTAACGCGCAAGGCAAGGTGGGCGGCTCCACCAAGGGTTACTTCGACGGCCGTAGCAGGGGCTCTACTACTCCATTTTGGGCGTGCTTGGATGCGTTGGAAAGCTTAGATCACAGGCTATAAGGATCTGATGTAATCTCACTATGCTAAGTAACAAAATCGTGTTTCGATTCAGTTCTACTGAATGCGACGTGTTCTGCCCACTCACATCCGTGATCCTTGTGCTCCACACTCTTCACCATTGGTGTCCATTGGTTGCCTCAAACCTTGGTAGCTTGAACCAGCAAGATCTAGGCATCCTTGAGGATGCCTCTACACCCACTAGAGCCAACACGGAGTGGCGGAGCGGGTGAACCAGACGCTGCTCAACATGGTGCGGACCATGCTTGTGGATGCGGGGTTGCCGCGAGGGTTCTGGGCGGAGGCTGTGCGTACAGCGAGCTACACCATCAACCTCACCCCAACAGCGGTGCTGAAGGGTAAGGGCGGCTGGAAGACGCCGCAGGAGGTTTGGAGCGGGCGCAAGCCAAACGTGGCGCACCAAGGTGTTCGGGTGCAAGGCGCACGCGATGGTGCAGGCGGCGCAACGACGTGACAGCAAGCTAGAACCGTGGGCGAATCCGTGCTTGTTCCTCGGCTACGGGAGCGCGCAAAAGGCGTATAGGCTCTGGGACCCGCGCACGCAAGAGATCATCCGCAGCCGTGATGTCGAGTTTGACGAGCAGCAGAGCTTCAGCAGCAGCAGCAACGACATGAGCGTCGGGAACACTCCAAAACAGGGAGAGTGGTTCCAGCTCCTTGACTACGAGGAGGAGCCGGCGGACGCGGAGGTCGATGATGCGGCGTTGGATCGCGGTGGTGCAGCAAGAGCAGCAGCCAACGCGGAGGACTCCGACGACGATGCAGCTGGGCTGGAGATCCGGCGGAATGATCCGTCGAAGGAGGCACCGCGGGTGCCAAAGCGTGCACTCCCGGCGGAGTTCGCGTCGGGCGTCGGAGAAAAACACTCCGGACGCGCCGCCCGTCCGGTTGATGGTTCACCGGAGCGGGAGGGATCCTCGGGGAGCCATCCGGTCGATGATTCACCGGAGTGGGCTGAGTCGGAAGAATCGCAGCAGAGCGACGAGACGCCGCCAAGACTGCCGCGCCGCAGCGGGAGGCAGCGGAGAGCGGGGAAGCGTTTCGACGTAGGCACCGGTCGATGGATCGGCGTGACGCGGTGCATGTTGGCTGCATCAACGGAACCGACGACCGTGCAAGAGGCGCTTGCGCGGCCCGAGGGGGAGCAGTGGGACGCCGCCATCAAGTCGGAGTTGGCGTCCATTACTGAAAATGACACATGGAAGCTGGTCGACAGGCCGAAAGACGCCAAGGTCATCGGCTCCAAGTGGGTCTTGAAGACCAAGTTCACAAAGGAAGGTGTGGTTGATAAGTACAAGGCGCGGCTCGTGGCGAAGGGGTACGCACAGCGTAAGGGCGAGCACTACGATGAGACGTTCGCCCCCGTCGCCAAGTTCACAAGCATCCGGGCGATCCTTGCGGTGGCAGCTGTGAAGGACATGGAGCTCCACAAAATGGACGTAAAAACGGCCTTCCTCAACGGCATTATCAACAAGGAAATCTACATGGAGGTGCCAGAGGGGGTGGAGGCGCCGGAGGGCAAGGTGTGCAAGCTGCGAAAGTCCTTGTACGGGCTAAAACAATCGCCCCGATGCTGGTACCAACAGATGGACAGCTTCATGGCACAAATCGGCTTCAAGCGCTGTCAGGCGGATCACAGCGTGTACGTGTAGCGCAGCAAGAAGCTCCATCAGATTGTCGCACTCTACGTGGATGATCTGATCTTGTGCTCCTCAGACCTGCCGAGCCTACAGCAGCTGAAAGAGTAGCTGAGCAGCAGGTTCCAGATGTCGGACATGGGGGAGCTGGAGTTCTACCTCGGGGTGAGCATTACGCGGAACCGGAGGGCGCGCACGCTTGAGCTGGGACAGGCCAAATACGTGGCCGAGGTGCTGAAGCGGTACGGCATGGAGGACTGCAAACCAGTGTGCAGTCCTATCTCCACGACCTGTGAACTGAGTGCGGCAATGGCGCCGCAAACAAAAGAAGAGCGGGAGGATATGGCAGGGGTGCCCTACCAATCGGCGGTGGGCAGCCTCATGTACGCAATGGTGGCGACTCGACCGGACCTGGCCTACGCGGTGGGCCAAGTGAGCAGGTACGTGGCCGATCCAGGGCCACTACACTGGCAGGCGGTCAAGTGCATCCTCCGCTACCTGCAGGCGACGCGGCACGCGCGCCTGAGGTTCGACGGCAAAGGGCGGGCGGACCCTTTGCGCCTGGTGTGCTACACGGATGCAGACTACGCTGGGGATGTGGACAAGCGGAAGTCCACATCCGGCTACGTGTTCTTCCTCGCTGGTGCAGCGGTCTCGTGGTGCAGCAGGAAGCAAGACTGCGTCGCCACCTCCACAGTGGAAGCGGAGTACATCGCGCTGGCCGAGGCGGTCAAGGAGGCGGTGTGGCTCCGCAGGTTACTGGGGGAGCTGGGCGTGTCGCAGCAGGAGCCAACGGTGGTGCAAGAGGACAACACCAGCTCCATCTTGCTGACCAACAACCCGACGCAGCAGAGGAGGACGAAGTACATCGACGTGCGTTACCACTACGCATGGGACATGGTCGAGAAGGGGCAGGTGGTGTTGCAGCACTGCAGCACGCACGACATGCTTGCGGATTGCTTGACCAAAGCGCAACCCGCAGACCGGCACGCGATGAGCGTGGCCGGGCTTGGGATGACCAGCTATGATGGGCTGGAGGACGCAGCGGAAGATGAGTAAGAGCAAGCTGGAGCAGCGGGCATGGCAGGTGCAAGGGGGAGAACGTTGAAAAATTGCCCCTCCGCATGCCCAAGTGCGGCGCCGGGAGGCGCCGACGAGCCACCAGAAAGTGGAAACTCCGCTCCGGCAGATCTGGCGACTCGACAATTGCTCGAATCCTAAAATGGAGGATTGCCCCATAAAGTTGGCAAGTCGCTGAATCCGGTGGAAGTTGTTTCGCCGGAATCGGACAAGTATCGAGGGAGATATGGCCTTCCAAAATTGGGGTGTGCGTAGCGACTCTGGGAGCCGGCTGCGACTCGGAATCCGGTGGATAATCGACCGGATTGAGTAACAAAAATACCATCTGGAGAAATTGCTCCGGAAGGCCTGCCGAGGCGTCCGGTGGATAATCCACCTGATCAGGTGGATCATCCACCGGATCCAGTAGTGCGGGCTGTTACTGGGGGACAGCCAAAATCATGGCTCGACGTCCGAAACTCAGTAGTACGTTTTGTTACTCGGGGACTTNAGTCGCTGAATCCGGTGGAAGTTGTTTCGCCGGAATCGGACAAGTATCGAGGGAGATATGGCCTTCCAAAATTGGGGTGTGCGCAGCGACTCTGGGAGCCGGCTGCGACTCGAAATCCGGTGGATAATCGACCGGATTGAGTAACAAAAATACCATCTGGAGAAATTGCTCCGGAAGGCCTGCCGAGGCGTCCGGTGGATAATCCACCTGATCAGGTGGATCATCCACCGGATCCAGTAGTGCGGGTTGTTACTGGGGGACTTAGCCAAAATCATGGCTCGACGTCCGAAACTCAGTAGTACGTTTTGTTACTCTGACTGCAGGTCCGCGGACAGGTTTTCGAACCTCGTCACACCCCATCACAAAACTCGACCCAAAAGTCGGTAGGGTGCGTGGAAACAGTGCAGGGGACCCCTACACCACGTGCAAGTGGACCTGCGCCTTGGGAAAGGCACTTCGCACGTGAAGGAAGCCGCCACGGCGTGTGCGCGCCATGGAGGCGTTAGGCGTTTCTGTGGTGGGTGAGACCTGCGCTTCGGCAAGCATAACTTGAGCTAACGCTTGGCCGAATTGCGCGCGGTTTGGTGCGTTGGAAAGCTCATGCCTAGCCCTATAAATGTTGTGATCATGTCTATGTTCAAAATATAACGCAAAACGACGTTATTCCCTTCGCAAAACTGACTGTCTCCAAATTCCTGCTCACATAGCGTGAGGCGACCAGAAAGCTCACGCTCAGTCTCAGATTCGCCCAAAACAATAGACGTGAACGACTAGAGTCTATCAGATCAACGTCGGGACCACACCACGCGGATCTCATCCTGACAGTGAGGGCAGGTCCTCAAGGTGAGCCAAGGCAGCTCAGTGCTGTAGCAGACTGGGACCAAGAGAACCACGCAGCGGAAGGTTGGGCAGTGGGTGCACCACATTAAAAGTAGGCGGAGGAGATTTAGAGGACTGTGCAACTAGGGGAGAGCGGCAGCAAGTGGCTGAGCTCGCAATCGGAGAAAAACATGCCCCAAGCGGCATCAATGGTGGACCGTGGCTACAAGGCAGGCCAAGAGGTCCCTGCCGAGTCCTATGATGGGGCTGTGGTAGCTGAGCGGAGGACCAGGCCGCAAGGTGCGGTCAAGGCGTTGGTGACTCCAAGTCCTCAAGGAGGAGGGAAAGCACTCAAGGGCTATGGAACGGAGGATGCGACGAGGAGGCCAGCAAATTCGGCATCCGTAAATGAGGCAGATGAACCATGTAACATGCAAAGGTTGGGGGAAGGGAGTGGGATCTCTGGTTTTCCAACTTCTCCCAAAGAGGGGGAGACTGTGCATGTGGAGTGCGGCAAGGGAGCGGAGACCAAAGGACCGGCACCAGAAGTCATCTCCAAGGGGGAGAGGCATGCACTTTTGGGACGCGCAGCGAGGCAACGGCGGTAGCGCAGACGGAAGCTCAAGGAGCAGTTGTAGCTGTAGCACCATGGATCCCGTGAGTCTGGTTGCAACAAAGGGCAAGCCAGTGCTCGCAGTGCAGGTGGCAGCAGCTTGCTCAAGATGGCATACGCAGAGGCGGTGGCATCAAGGGCCAAGATCAGCACCACGGAAGCACTACAATGCAGTGGAGGAGGTATGCAATATGGTGGGCCAAGTTTGCAAGGTGCCGAGGGAGCTGAAAATACAATGGCACCCAAGGCACACTCAGAGGCGCTGGAGGCCTCAAAAGGGGGTCCGAGATCTTTGAAGGCGGGGGCGAACTCTGCAAGGGTTGCGGGTATCACGTGTGAGGGGGAGCATTTTTGCAAGGAGGCGAGTGATCCCAGGTCATCTCAGGGAGGCGACCGACTGTCGCGGAAAGAAGCAACACCAACACAACAAGGGTCACAAGGCAGGCCACAGGGGTGCTGCCAAGTCCCGCACGGGGGCACAAGTGACGACAGCGGGGAGCAAGGCATCCGCCGCTACGTATTATGATTAGTGCAGGGAAGCTGAGGAGAGTTGCTCACAGTAGCATCTTGGCCGGGCAACAGAGCATGGCAGATGTTCAAGGACAGGGCATCAAGGTTGTGGTCCAAGGAGGAGATTGTTGACATGGTGTGCCCCTTGCCATGAGTGATGTTGATCGTACTACCTGGTTCGACCACTAAGGAGTGGTCAAGCACTAATCTGACTTTGGATTTGGATTGCTCGGACGTTTCCAAGAAAGATGGAGCTTTGAATCACTCAATTTGAGTGAGTATTCAGAAAGTTTGCCTAGCCTGAAGTTTGGGCGTTGGGCAGGTGGAATCTGGTACCCGCCATGGGTAGCGGGATAATCCACCGCCAGTGATCCAAGTTTGTCTCCAATGAGCTCCAAATGCATTAGGGGCATGAATGAAGTGACCAAAAGGACCTCTTTGACCAGGGTGGCCTTCTCCTTGACTTCTGGGCGAGGAAAGGCGGTCCGACGGGTCATCATCAAAGCGTCTCCCATTGCCTAGCGTGCAAGACAAAGTGGATGGCTCCACCAAGGGTTACTTCGATGGCCATATCAGGGGCTCTACTGCTCCAATTTGGGCGCGCTTGAATGCGTTGGAGAGCTTACATCACACGCTATAATAATCTGATATATTCTCACTCTGAAAAATATTTTTTGATTCGGTTCTACTGAATGTGATGTGTTCTTCCCACTCATATCCGTGATCCTTGTGCTCCACACTCTTAACCAAAGGTATCCCTTGGCTGCCCCAAACATTGGTAGCGTGCATCAGTGAGAGCTAGGCATCCTTGATGGTGCCTAAATATCTACTAGTGCCAACAGTCTAGACCTCGTGAGGGTCGCGGGTCTGGTTTTGCCTGTAGTAGTAGGGCCAAAAGCCCTCAGAATTGGCCCACGCGTAAAAGATGGTCTGCTAGCAATCAAAGACCTCGTCAGTATTGTAGCGGGGTGGAGGTGTCTCAAATTCCTTCAGTCGCCGCTCCATGGGGAGGGAGACACCAGGCTCAAGACATGTCGGACGAGGCACACAGACCCGTAAAAGAAACACCACCAAAAGTAAACGATGCTAAATGACGTGCCTAATCCTGACGGTGAGAAGGTGGTAGAGTGAGAGTTTGTGACCCAAAATGCAGCTCACAAATGAGCTCCTCAAGGACATGAATCGTGTCATCACGTGTGTCCTCCTCTATATCCTCTTCATCCTAGGTGTCAAACTGTGACGAGGGGTGCTGATTCCACGATGCAGTGTATGGCGTCCACTGCTGAACGGATGGTACAGCTCCATTAGAACCTCTTGGTGGCTACTGTGAGGTCCCTGAACGAACCCGTACTAACTTTGTCATCTCCTACAGCATGTTGTTCTATTGTTGTTGCTGCCAGCAAAACTCATCCTGCGTCTGAAAAAACTTGTTGATTACGAGTGGCTATGACTGTGGACTCATGACGACGGAAAAGGAGGAAGAGGAAGGGTTTTCCTAACCCCTTGCCATTGTCACGGACCAGTGAAATCGGAGTGCTCAGTATGGGGCCGAACGTCAAAATGGTCCAAACAAGAAAACACAACAGCATTTCTCAAGAAGTTCAGATTTTGAAAGAAAAGGATGTTTTGGCTCAGAATTTGCTGACATCAGCATGGCTGATGATGATTTCAGCACTCCTCCTCCGCCCCCTTTTTACGCCAGCGTGTTTCTAGATAGCATTTTTTACGCTAACAAATTTTACGCCCATGATGTTTTTTCCTCTTCTTTTTTATTGGAGTGACGTGGACTCCACATGACAAAGGAAGGTGGGAGTGACCGCGTTACCCCTTGCTTGAGGTTGCGCATGGACTGCGTAGGCCTATGCAGGTGTTCCGTAGTGCTATGCAGCTTTTGTGCAGCTACGCAACAGTGCTACTGCATAGCACTCTAGAGCAGCAAGTGTGGGGCAGTAGCAGTGTTGCACAAGATAGCAGCCACTGCAATTGCTGGTGCGGGTCTACTGATGTTGCAGCCACTGCCGCTCGCTGCGGTTTTGCTGTTGCAGTTGTTGCTGCAGACGTTGTAGTAGCACCTATTGTTACGTTGTTGCTACCTCTACTACTGTTGTTTCATTGCTGCTGCTGCACTATTGTTACTGCTTGTGGTGGCTAGTGTCTTTACTTCTGCTAGCTACCGCCACCGCTGCGCACTACCACTACTCGCAACCGCCACCACAAGTTGTTGTTGCGAGATTCTAATTTTCCTTCTCAGCTTGTCAAGGATGGAAGCCAGACATGGCTGACGCTCCCACCCAGTGCTACCGCTGCCACTTGGCGTGGCTGCTGCAACTCGTAACCGACTCAGCTCCTATTGCTACGGTGGTGGCGGTTACATGGTGAGGCAACTAGTGCTTACGTCAAGGGGACGTCTCTGTTGCCAATTAATTATTGTGATGGGTCCTAGGATATGGCTACCACGGTGACTCTCAAAGCGAGAGAGGCCTTACTGCTCTGATACCATGAGGAACTTTGAAGAAGCTATATATCATTGCTGCTGTTGACGAGGAGACACTGTCCAGTCAGCTAACGCACTAGCAAACAAGCAGGTGCAAGAAATAGTAAGGGTTAGGCTAGGGAGATGCAAAAAATATCATATTCTCTGATAGCTTAGCATAGAGATTAGATGCTCTGATGCCCCAGTGCTTAGATGACACGGTGCCTTGGTGCCAGTGTTGTGGTGTCTTGGAGTCGAGAATCCTTGGTGCTGTGGTGCCTGGGTGCCATAGTGCTTTGGAGTTTAGATACTCTGGTGCCCTGGTGTTGTGGCGTCGTAATACCTTAGTGGCGCGGTGCTTGGATGCCATAATGCCTTGGTGCCACGGTACTGTGGTGCCTTGGTGCCGAGGTCCCTAGGTGCCACAGTGATTTGGTGCTGCGGTGCTGCATAGCTTCGATGCTCCGATGCTACGTTGCCTTGGTGCTGCAATGCCACGAAGCTTAGATGCTCCGGTGCCTCGGTGCTACGGTGCCTTGGTGTTGCGATGCCTTGGTGATGCAGTGCCGTGGAGCTTCGATGCTCCGGTGCCTTGGTGCTGTGGTGCTGTGAAGCTTAGATGCTCCGGTGCTACGTAGAAAGAGATCGGGAGCCAGGCCGAGACTCAGCCGCCATCCACGATGCAATGTGAGAGGATAACCATGGAGTGAGAGGGGTTGTGGACTGTAGGTAAGAGAGGGAGATGAAGTGGGATTAGACAAGACACACACTAGCCATAGAAGGGAGTGCATGAGTTGAGGCGTCAAACTCACTAGCCATGAAACTACAATCAACACGTTGGCAAGGTGAAGCGTGACGGGTAAGAGGCCAACAAGCGAGTAAACAGCGAGCTCAGTCTCGCTTGCGTTTCTCATCTATCTGGTGTGTGTCTGGAACTGGTCTCCCCCTCCCTGTTTCAGATTGTTCTTCGAGAGTCAGCCAGCTAAGACTAGCACGGAACAAGGTCCTGGGAATTACCCAGGGAAGACCACAGCACCAATTCACCATAGCACCCGACAAAGTCTACGGGTATGTGAGCAGGAACAATCAGCCGCAAATGCTCATGATGCCACTATGCCAGCTCTCTCGTCAAACTCCATAGACGTCATTTGGCTGCACCTCTCCCATAGCGGTATGGCGCACAGCAGAACTCCTCCTCAATCAGTCACCTGCATCGGTGTTAGTAGAGTGTGCAACAAGGCCAGAGGTCACTCCATGTATGTAGCACATAAACAAACACTCCTCCATGACCCACAGCCAAAAGGCACACATGCACAAGTAGACATGAACATCACAAGACATGAAACAGAAATGTACAGGGGCACACAAAGTGGGAACTGAAACTGGGAAATCATGAGGAAAAAGCAAGCTAATGGCTTGCACAGCTGTCTTAAAGGCTTTGCTGCTGAGTGCCATTTTTTAGGAAGTCAGTCCTCTGCTGTCGCGTGTCGATCTAGACAATCTGGACATCACATGTAGCCACGTACTCTCACACAAAATGATGCTCCACATTGATGGGTTTTTTGCGTGCGTGATACATGCCATCATACTCAACAATAGCCTTGGTACTCTGGTTGTCACAACACAGTGTGATTTAGCGGATGGGGACACGGAGTCATTGCAACAAGTGACACAACCAAATTCTCTAACACATTCCTGCACCAAGAGCAACGTACTCTGTGTCACTAGAGCTGCATGCCACACAGTCCTGTTTGCCACTCTTCCATGAGATGACGGTCTCTCCAAAGAGGAAGATGTAACCGGTGTTTCTGCGAGCACTTGCGTCATGAGCCCAATCACTGTCAGTGTTTTCCTCAACCACCACTGATGGATGTGCTCGATAGCAAAGCCCAGTCCGCACAGTGGAGAGAGAAAACCTGACAACGTGCAATGCCACCTCCATGTGTCGCGCATGACGGCAATATGAGAACTGTGCAAGAAATTTCCACAGCAAAGGCAACGTCTGCTCTGGTCGTGGTGGCCAGGTACATAAGCGACCCAATCACACGCAGGTAGTTTGTCACATCAACCACCTCCCCCAGATTGTTGGAATCTGGTCTAGTCTGTGCCCAAACTCATGCCAACCTGGCCTAGTTTTGGGCGCATACTTCCAGTTTCCAAACGCGGCATACTTGGTGTCAAGCCACACAAAATAGAAGCACGAAAGGCTATAATGGATTGGGGACGGACGAGGAGTTGAGCAAGAGCTCCTCTCCGTCCAGCGGATGATGTGGCACACAGCCACGGAACATCGGACAGACCAAGCATGCGAGCAGGGCTCTGTTGGGTGTCCGGCTGATGAAAGGAGGAGGCGGACCAAAGACATGCCGGCCGTTGAAGATGCCGGTGTACTGGATACCAAAGGACCGACTGGATCGTCTGATGGTATGGTGGATCAATTGCAGCCGTCTAGCAACCAAGGGACGAGCATCAGCTTCATCCAACATCGATGTTTGAAGATCGACAAACCACGGAGGAAATTGAGACTGCAATTGATCTCCGCCGTTGACTTCCCAAGGGTGCTGGGCATTAGCCAACCTCGGATGCACAGCCGGGTGTTTACGGCCTTTTGTATTTCCGTTGTTTCTAGTCAAGTCGCATGTAGCGCTCATTACAAATAGCTGTCGTCTTAGGAAAATCAGTGCTTCGTCTGTACTTCACCATTTCAGTAATGCAGCATACCGTTGAATTCAACAAAAGAGGAGCCGTGTACCTGTGCAGTGTGTGAGATATCTTGACAAGTGTGCAAGACACATTATTCAGTTGAAGTATACGGCACTTGTCTACCATGTATACCACACAGAGTTTGAGTATACAAGTTCAATGTGGAGGGCTTACCTGAGACGCCTGAGATTCGAAGAGGCCTACATTTCTAAAGTTTGGTATCAGAGCAGGGGGTGCCTTACTATGTCAACTCCACTGTGGCATTGCAGCATGGCGGCGGGTGCCATGCCAAGTGATCACTTCAGGATTCCTATTTTCAATCGGGAGGACTGCCACACTTTTGCTTTCAACATGACGATGGTGTATCTCAACAAGGGGCTCTGGGGAGTAGTCTCCGATCCTCCCACAGAAGTTCTAGGGGTAAACCCCACTGCTGAGGAACATTTGACATGGAAACGGAGCTGTGATGAAGCATTCTCTTTACTTGCCATGCAACTGGAGGAACGTCTAAAATTCCTTAACCGTGACAACAACGACACCCTATGTCCCAGCAAAGCTTGGAGAGCTCTGAAGAAGCGCTATCACAAAGTGAATGAAGATGAACTTGGGCATTTCCTCACTGAGTTTCACACTCAGAGAATGGAGGAAGACACCAAGGTGGAGGACCACATTTCCCATCTCAAAGATCTCTCAAGACGCATTACTGCTTTGGGAGAACCGGTCTCTGATCAAGTCTTGATTCAGACAATTTTTCGTTGACTTCCTCCCAGATTCAACAACACCATTGAGCGACTAAAATATGTCAACATGGCTTGCATCAATGATGCTGACAAGCTCGCAGTGATGGGCACTGCCATTGGTAATTTTCAATCAGTCATTGATGCAATTAATGTTTCTCTCCCTGCAGCCGCCCCAGCTATTCAAGCAACAACAGCACCAACCGCAGCTACAGTCACAGCGGCAGCCTTACCAATGTCACTTTCTCTGGAGTACGCCATCCAAGAGCTCATGCACTTTGAGGATCAATACATCAAGGCAAATGGCGGAGACATAGGCCTTTCAGCCAAGTATCAAGGTGGAGCAGGTCGACGTCGCACAGAGAAGTTTCGCTCCTACGGCAATGGCACTCAAAGCCAGGGCCAGCTCATGGTGCAACCTCACCAATAACCACAAGGGCAGGTCATGACAAGAATACCAAGACCCTACGTTCATCCAGACGAACGGGAATGTTGGCGTTGTCATCGCAAAGGGCATGTGCAAGCTGACTACCCCATTTGACAAGGACACCAACTACGTAGTTCACAAAATCAACAACGACGATATCCGAACCAAGCCATATTTGCCATGAGTTCACATCCTGCTGCCGCCATCATTTCAGAAATTTTCTCTAACTTCTTTGCTTTGCTCACGGTCTTCACAGGATCAGCATCAACATACTCTGATCATTCTTCTTTGGATGTCATTCCGTAACAAAATCTGCTGATACCCGATCCCCTGATTGAAGAAGACGAAGAAGAACATGACCCTTCACCACGAGAAAGACTGGCTGTGGCCGAAGAAGAAAACTACCAGAGTATTCCAGACAGCCACATCTATGAAGAGCTTGCAATGTGCTCCGTTGACAGCTCCTTTCTTCTAAATGCTGGTGTTTGGGCCTGGATCATCGACTCCGGATGTACTAAGCACATGACCAGCCGCAGAGAATGGTTCACAACTTTCACTCCTTTCTCCACTGCACAAGGAGTTCGTATTGGAGATGGTCGCATGATCCCCGCTCATGGCATTGGAACTGTCAAAGTTGCTATCAACCTGAAGGGACAATCAGCCTCTTGCACTTTTGACAACGTACTCTATGTGCCAGATCTTGCAGCCAACCTGCTATCTGTCGCAGGCATCAACGACAAAGGCTACAACGCGATTTTTGACGTTGAGAAAAACTGCAAAATCTACGACGTCAACAGTCAACTTGCTGCTATTGCAAAGCACACAAGGAACCTCATTATGCTTGAGACTCATGACACTCCTCTGCCGCAGACAACCTCTGACACACTAGAGCGTGCCTTCATGGCAAGAGCTCTGCCTGCTGAAGTTGATACGTCCAGTTCATTCACGCCTCAAGTCACTGAGCTCTGGCACCGCCGACTTGCTCACATCAGTTTTCAAACCCTTGGAAAAATGGTAAAGGAGGAGATGACCTTGGATCTACCCAAGACACTCACATCATCTGTCTCTAGATCCCCATGCAGTGGATGTCTCACAGCCAAGCAGCATAAAAAACTGTTCAAGAGCTACATTAGCCTCAGCACCTCTCGGCCATCGGAACTCCTGCACATGGACCTGTGCTACATCAAAGAGCCTTCCTTGTCCAAGAAGAGTTATTTCCTGGTCATCTTGGACGAATACACGCACTACGTCTGGGTCAAGCTGCTGCGCTACAAAAATGAGGCTGCTGACATCATCAAGATCTGGGTCCGCCAAGTTGAGAACGCCACCAACATGGCAGTCAGTAAGATTAAAACTGACAACAACGGTGAGTTCTTCAACGTAGATTTTTGTGCCTTCTCCGACTCCAAAGGGATTCAACACCTGCGTACCCTGCCTCATACTCCTCAACAGAATGGCAAGGCTAAGCGCATGAATCAGACTCTCCTTGAGCGGACGCGTAGTATGCTACACACTGCTGGACTACCCTCTCACTTCTGGGGTGAAGCCATCACCACCGCAGCTTATCTCACCAACCGTCTACCAACTTCAAAGCTGCCAGGTTCCTCCAAAACACCATATGAAGCATGGGAAGGGCATCGTCCGCATCGCAACCATCTACGCATCTTTGGATGCACGGCACACAAATGGCTTCGTCCTGACCTTCATTCCAAATTGGAACCTCATTCCAAACCCTGCATCTTCCTGGGCTATGAGGATCACAGTGATCTATACCGAGTCTAGGACCCCACTATGAAGACTGTGCTTCGTACACGCCAACCAAATTTTGATGAAGGATCATTCCGGCAGCACGCTCTGACACAACTCCGCATCTCATCTATCCAGAGATAGTTCCTGAGCCTTTGCAAAAGGTCTCAATTGATCCCACAGAAGATGAACATGATGGAGTTCTTCCTCCCATCTTGCCCAACGAACATGTTCCAGCTGCACAAGATGTTTTCGTCGCTCCTCCTGCCATTCCTCTGCTACGTCGCTCTCAGTAACAACGCAAACAGCTTACACCTTCTCAGCTGAACTACCTTGCCACGTCTTCCGAACAAGACGACAACAAAAACGTGGCCCTTGTCACCCAAGTTGTTGACCCTGTCAGCTTCAAGGACGCCATGCGGTGTCCTGATGCTGCAAAGTGGCGAGAAGCTGCATAAGCAGAGTATGACCAGCTCATCAAGCAAGGGACTTGGGACCTTGTAACCCGTCCAGCTAACGCTCCCGTGATTACGTGCAAGTGGGTCTTTTGTACTAAGCTTGATAGTGCATGAAAGGTCAATCGCTACAAAGGACGCTTGGTCGCTCGAGGCTTCAGTGAAACCCTGGGAGTCAACTACAGCGATACCTTTGGTCAAGTCGCCAAGTACTCTTCAATCCGTGTGATCATGTCTCTGGCTGCAGCAAACAAGTGGTATCTGCATCAAATGGATGTCAAGAGTACCTTCCTCAATGGCGACCTTGATGAGGTCATCTACATGACACAGCCTTAAGGGTTTGTCGCCGACGGACAAGCTGACCTTGTCTGTTGCCTCAAACGCTCCCTGTACGGCCTCAGGTAGGCTCGCCAGTGGAATCTCAAAATCCAGTCAGTGGAATCTCAAAATCCATGATTTCTTCATTCAGCAAGGTCCCACCAGGCTGCACTTCGATCACTCAGTCTACTTCCGTGGTGGTGGTGCGTCTCTCGGCATCATCCTCTACGTAGACGACCTCATCCTCTTGGGACCAGCTGTCTCCCACATCACAATGCTCAAACAACAACTCTCTCAGTGCTTCGAGATGAGAAACATGGGCCTGCTGTGGTACTACCTTGGCATTCAGATCACCCATGATATCATGGCTCCCACAGTCTTTCTCACTCAAGCCAACTATGCTCAACGGGTTGCTGAGAATTTTGGTCTCCGTGCGGCCAACCCCATCGCTACTCCTCTCAACACTCGACATGGTCTCAACAAGCCCTCAGCTGATCTACTGCCTCCGACGGATGCCAAGACCTTTCCAAGCATCATTGGATCTCTGATGTACGTTTCAGTTACTACTCGTCTTGATCTTTCTTACGCCGTTGGCATTCTCAGCCAGGGCTACAAAAATCCTACAGCTTCCCATCTCGTGGCCGCCAAGCGTAGTGTACGCTATCTGCGATCAACTGCAAATCTTGGGATTCACTACCAGTCTGGTGCCAATCTCCTCATAGGCTTCTGCAACGCCGATCTCCCTGGCGATCACACTACAAGTCGCTCCACTTCCGGATATGTCTTTATGCTCAACGGTGGACCCTTCAGCTGGCGCTCAAAGAAGCAGTCCGTGGTGGCCCTTTCCAGCACCGAAGCTGAATACATAACTGAAAATGAGGCCACCCGCGAAGCCATTTGGCTACGCATGCTTCTCTCCGAGCTTGGTTTTGACCAACTCGACGCCACTGCAATCTACTGTGACAATGAGGGAGCGATTGCCTTGAGGGAGAATCATGTCCTCCATGACCACACCAAACATGTTCGCCGCCAATATCACTATGTTGGCGATGTTGTCGCTGATGGCGAAGTCTCTATGCTCTACATCCCCACCACTGATCAAACCACTGACATTCTCACCAATACCCTCTCTGCGGATCGACATGCTACCCTTTGTGCTCGCCTCGGTCTTGTTTCCACACTCTCCGCACCCCCTCTCTCTCTCTCTCTCTCTCTCTCTCTCTCTCTCTCTC
>SZWC01001626.1:61146-74708 GCA_023375785.1 Penium margaritaceum
AGAGAGAGGGAGAGAGAGAGAGAGAGAGAGAGAGAGAGAGAGTGAGTGAGAGAGAGATATATACATATATCTATAGAGGGAGAGGGAGAGGGGGAGAGAGAGAGAGAGAGAGGGAGAGAGAAATATATACATACAGAGAGAGAGGGGTAGGGTTGTGCCAAGAGTTGTTGTGTCGACTTCATCAATCCTATCAGTAGTTTTGCGAAAGTGGGAAGAGTGGAAGCGACTTTGGGTTGTAGGCAGTCCTTGCTATCAGGGTACGAAAGTGTATAAGAGATCCTCCCCACCACTGTTTTTGAAGTTGCTAGGAAGTTGCATAGGCTACCTAGTCCATGTTTGGTGTGGTGAGAGACTGCAACAACCACCATCGATTCAGATACGCCATGGAAGCGGTAAATTGCTTGCACAGTCTCACACTCAACCAAGACAAGAGAGAGACGGGGAGCGAGCGAGACAAGTACCGGTGAGCACTCACTCACCACGAGCGTAGAGCTCAGGTGAGCAAGGGCCGCCACCCGGGGGTCGAGCCCAACCTCTCGGAATAACCGAGGGCGGCTACTCACCGATGCACGGTCAAGACCGGCACGGTGGCCCCCTAAAGGATCAGCACCCGGGTAAGAAGTAGCTCCCCCATCACATGCAAATCAAGACAAGATGTTGCAGGGTACGGCAGTGAGTGTGTACGTCCCTACCATCTACCGCATAACACACACATAGAAAATTCACAAAGTCATGCAATGGTCTCATTTGTGTTCATGGTGATTCCTGGGTCCAACAGCAGCAGCAGCTTGGAACGCCACCAGCTTCATCCAGAATGGGCATGTTGGGCGGTTCCCCAGGTGGGACCATTGTCACTCAATCTGTACAGGATGTGTGCAGGATGTGAGAGGCAAGAGGGCATAGAGTTATGAGTGGCCGACAAACTTCAACACTCCCCCATGACCCGCAGACAAGCCCTCCACACACGCACAAGAGAATTACAAGGAGATGATAGGAGACAAAAGGAACACACAGACAGTCATCCTGGGTCATGCGGATTGATGAGACCAACAGAGTGAATGGCACCTTTGAAGACATTTCGGCTGAGGGCCTTAGTGAGAATGTCTGCTCTCTGCAACTTGGTATCCACTCATGCGATTTGGACAATGCCAGCAGCAATGCACTCACGAACAAAGTGATGCTCCACATTGATATGTTTGGTGCGTGAGTGATGCATGCCACTATTTTCTGCAATGGCTTTTGTGCTCTGATTGTCGCAGCGCAGAGTGATGTAGTGGATGGAAACGCGCAATTGTTGCAGCAGGCGACACAGCCACACAGCTTCACACGTGCCTGCACCAAAAGCAACATACTCAGCCTCAGCAGTGCTGGGTGCCACACACCCTTGCTTGCCACTTTTCCAGGAAACTGCAGTGCCACCAATCAAAAAGATGTATCCCGTGCGGCTGCATGCATCAGTGTCGTGTGCCCAGTCACTATCAGTGAACCCATCAACCACGAGAGAGGGCTGAGCACGAAAGAAGAGGCCAACACGTGGTGTGGAAAGAACATAGCGAACAATTTGCAAGGCAGCCTCCAGGTGCCGTTCACGTGGACATTGAGAGAATTGTGAGAGGAAATTGACCGCAAAGGCCACGTCAGCACGAGTGGTGGTGGCAAGGTACATTAGTGACCCTATCACTCTGAGGTAATCATTCACGTCAACTGTCTCCCCCAGCTTGAAGAGGTCCAATGACTTCAACAGTGTCTGTCCAGCTGGGGTCATGGGCGTAGAGGCGGTGGGAATGGCAGTGAGAAGTGGACTGAACCGCTCCCCCAGGCTGCGGATATACGCAGCCTGGTGCACGTGGAGAGTGCAGCGTACACGATCCCGCTCGAGCTCCATGCCCAGGAAGACACGAGCCGGCCCCAGATCCTTCATCTTGTACGCTGCTTGGAGAAGAGACTTAGCAGCAGTGACCGCAGAGGTGCTGGGAGATGTAATGAGAAGATCGTCAACATATACCAGGATGGCAACCAGTGGCTGTGACGGAGGGCTGAGAAACAAAGCGGGATCCACTGGGCTTCTTCTGAAACCGCCCTTTTTCAGGGTTGCCGTTATCTCCTGGTTCCAACATCGGGGTGACTGCTTGAGCCCATAGAGGGCCTTGCGCAGCCGCCAAACACGGCTTGTCCCATCCGAAAATCCAGGTGGCTGCACCATGTAGATTTCCTCATCCAGCTTGCCATGCAGAAAGGCATTGTTGACGTCCATTTGCTCCAGCTCCCATTCATGCTGGGCAACCAGACTGAGCAGTGCTCTGGCAGTGGTGTAGCGACCAACAGGTGCAAAAGTCTTGTCAAAGTCCACACCCGGAATCTGTGAGAACCCCTTTGTGGTGAGACGCGCTTTATAACGTTCCGCAGTGTTGTCTAGGTTGAGCTTACGCCGATACACCCACTTGGCAGCAACAGCTTTGCGGCCTGGTGGCAAATCCACTAACTCATATACACTGTGCTCTGACAGTGCATCGAGTTCAGCCTTCATGGCATATTCCCACTAAGAGGAGTCAGTGGCCGCGCGTGTTGCCTGTACCGTCACAAGTTCAGGGGGAAGAGGAGAGAGACCGGCGGTAGCAAAGCACGAGGCAACATACACAGCGACGGGTGACGAAAGAGCAGAGTGAAATTCCTGCTCAACCAGGGAGTAGCCAAGGGCAGTACTGGGGTGCATGACAGACGCTGCTGCAGACAGACCAGAGGTGGCAAGACCAAGAGCCCGAAGGCCGGGGTCACCAGAGACAACAGGGTGTGACTGCGAGGGAAGGGCCCGGAGGCGCCCCCCACGCGTGTAGGGCGAAACTGGTGGAACGGTCGCAGAGGAGGAGGGCGTAGGGGGACGAGACGATGCAGGAGAAGAAGGGGAGACAGGAGCTGGTACAGGGGCGACAGGGGAAGACGGAGAGGTGGAGACCGGAGGAGAAGAGGAGCATGACGCAGTAGGAGAGACGGTGGGAGAGTCAGGAGATGGGCTGATTGAGGGGGCCAATGGAGCCGTGGAGGGAACTGAGGCCACTGGAGAGGCAGACAACAGAGGACGCTGATCGAACGGGGAGGTGACAGCAAGGATAGAAGGACGCCCTGAGAGGGGAACAGGAGGCCCAGAGGGCAGAAGACCGCCCCCACCCCGAACGAGCGGAGTGAGAGACCCGCTGAAGCGTGGGGAGTCACGCTCAAAAAGGTGTTCGAAGAAGAGGGCATCACGAGATTCAATTACCCGGCAGCAGGAAGGATCCCAGAAGCGCTAGGCTTTGGAGAAGGGAGAGACACCAAGGAACACGCACAGGCGACCACGAGGAGAGAGCTTACCTTCCCGCTGGTCGGTGGGCACCCAGACTGAAGCAAGAGACCCCCACACTCGTGCATGACGGAGATCAGCGCGACGACCAGTCCATCGTTCAAAAGGAGTGACAGTGAGGGGAAGTGGCCCATGTGGAATTCTGTTCCAGACTCAGGTCATGTAGGACATGGCTTCAAAGGCAAAAAGAGGAAACTGACCCGAGGCAGAGAGCAAAGAACGAACCTCGTCAACAAGGGTGCGATTCCAGCGCTCGGACACGCCATTTTGCTGAGGCGTGTAGGGGGCAGAGGATTCAAGGAGCACACCGCAAGTCAAGAAAATGAGACATTGGACCAAAGAATTCACCACCACGGTCGCTGCGAAAGACACGCAGAGACCGGAGACAAGCCCGTTCGGCCTGTGGGAGCCAGGATTCAATGACATACGTGACATCGCTTTTGTGCCGAAGGGCAAAGACCCAGTAGTAGCGAGAGTAGTCATCAATGAGACACAGGTTATAGCGTCCAAGGCCACCCAGGAAATCCTGGGGCAGGGGCCCATGACATCGGCATCCACCAGATCAAGTGGGTGCGAGGTAGTGGACTCAGAGGTGGAGAAGGGTGAGCGGTGCATTTTTCCACTGGCACAGTCAAGACATGTGGACGTGCAGGGAGGGGAGAAAGTGGCAGAGTCAAGACCATAGGCAGGTTGAAGGCGAAGGAGACGCTGGATGGCGGCAGTGTGGATGTGACATAGGCGACGATGCTGGAGGCCAGCATGATCAGGGGACAGAGATGGAGCGACATGAACAAAGGCAGATGCAGCAGAAGATGAGGGTAACGTGAGAGCCACGTGAAACAGGCGATCGCAGCGTACACCACGGAGAACAACACGACCAGAGGAACGGAGAGAGATGGATGCAAGGCCGCGGCTAGACGAGAAGTCCATGCCTTGATCGTCAAGGATGGTGACCTAGAGCAGACTGACTTCAAGGTCAGGGATGTACAAGACATCGGGGAGATAGACAGTACCGCCAGGGCCAACAAAGTAGACAAAACCAACACCTTGAACAGGGAGAAGCTGACCAGAACCAGTCCTGACTGAACGTACTGACTGAACAGGCCCAAGTGACACGAAGGAGGAACGACAAGATGTCATGTGATGCGTGGCCCCAGAATCAATGATCCAGAGGCCAGGTGAGGCACGAGTAGAGGGAAGGACCAAGCAGACAGCCACAGTACCACGCGCAAGGGAAGAGGCAGACTGTCCAAGGCGTGTGGGTAGGGTATGAGACTGCCAGTGCTCAATCCATGCACGATCATCAGGCAATTCCCCTTGCACACCACCAGAGGCGGAACCACGGAGAGTGACATCCGACTCACAAACAGAGACATGAGAATGGCCACTCATACTCTCACCTCCCTGGGAGCGAAGGTGGAGAAGCTCGGCCAAGCGACGCTCAAGAGCGCGTTCCTTGTCTCGGCGGTCGGAGGAGCGCTCGGAGAAGTGGTCAGATGAGCGGTCAGAGTGGTGGCCATCGTCCCGGGCCCAGGGAGGGACAGAGTAGTGGGAGGATGGCGGCCCGTAGTAGGGGGGACCGGACAGTGGTGGTACCCAGCCCCACGGACTAGGGCCAGGCTGCGACGGTTGAAGTGGGGCTAGTGTGGTGGACAGGGCAGAGGTAGATGAGGAGGATGAGGATGAGGAGTCTGTGACTGCGGCAGCAGTAGAGGAGGCAGCGACACCGGTGCGGGCCCAATGAGTGCGCATGGAGGAGGCGAGGCGCGCATCGTTGCGGGGGGCAGGACACTTAGGAGCTGAGTGGCCGGCAGCGCCGCAGTTCCAACAGGTGACATCAGCAACCGAGGAACTGGAGCCCCTGCCACCACGTCCGGCCCCACGTCCTTTGCCCCCGCGGCCACCGCCGAAACCGGGGTGAGGACCGTTGTTCCCACTGCGGCCGGCTGCCTGTGTTGAGTGAGTTGAGGCCTGAAGGGTGGAGACGGTGGAAGATGCTGCAGTAGAGGCAGAGGGTGAGGAGGTAGGGACAGCTGTAATTGCGGTGCGATGCAGCCGCTTGTTCTGGAGAGAGTTCCACCAGTCGGTGAGACGTGCAGCAGTGAAGTCAAAGAGGGGGCCAATCCCTGGTGGGGAATCAGCAGGGACTGGTGCAGAGGCAAGGCGTTCAAGTTCTGCCTGGGAGACATGGAGGTACAGGTCAGACAACTCAAGAATAAGGCCAGCAACGATGGACAGACATGCGGAGAGAGGTCCTGGTGCAGCTTTGCCCAGGTCACGCAGCAAGCGAAGGTTGCGTGCCCAGTACTCATCTGTTGTCTCGTCTGCCCGCATCTGCAACGTGTTGAATTGGACAGTGAGTGTACTTTGGGCGGCATGCCCAGTGACAGTTTTGCGACGGCGGATGAGCGCATAAGAACCAACTGGGTCAGCAGTGGTGCCCCGGATGGGGTCTGCATTGTCTGTACCGATATCATCAAGGAGACTCTCAGGACCAGCGTTAATGAGGGCACGCACAGCACGTGCAGCCTCTGTAGGCTGCGGTACAAAAGATGGTTTGGCTGGTACAAAGTACTCCCACAACAGCTCACCTTGAGTCCACGCACTGAAGCGTGTTTCCCAAGACGTGAAGGTGAGCTTGGAGGTGAATTGCGGCGGAGGTGTTTCAAAATTCTTCTGTCGCGCTAGTGGAAGAGTACGGACAGAGGCAGTTCAAGCTGTGAAAGATGGGGAGGAGGAGTTAACAGCACCACCAGCACGTAGTGCTGATGAGTCTGTAGAACCTGACTGATCAGCAAGAAGGGCTGCTGCAAAGGCCGGCACAGAACGAAGACGCTCAAGAACTAATGTAGCTACTTTTGCGGCGAACTCCTGCTGTGCATCCCGCTTACGATCAAGCTCATCTTGTGCCTTTCGGCGCTCAGCATGTGCTTCGTTAAGAGCGGCCTGGAGGGTCTCAAGCTTGTCATCTGGTCCTGGCATGGTGGGAGTGTAAGAATGTTAGTGCAAAACTGTTATTAAGAGTGAGGGGCAAGAGGAAGAGAGGCTTGGTGTGCAGAGTGAGAGATGGTCTCACCGAACTGGTGACGGTGCAGCAGAGTGAAGAGGGGAGCCACCACTGCAGTTGCCGAAGAGAAGAGCACTGCTACCCACCCAACAAGCGCCACCGTGAGGCACAGGAGGCCAGTGACAGTGGCTCCAGCCACTGCCACAGATGCAGATGCAACGAGGACCCGTGTGACGACGTGTGGAGTCAGCTGGCGTGGAGAACCTATGGGAGTCAAGACGGCTGCTGCGGTGGAGGCGCGGATGGAGCCGACGGTGGCGGACGTGGCGCCAGCAGCAGATGAAGCTGCAGTGGCGACAGAGGCTGTTGCGGCTGTGATCTGAGTAGCAATGTTTGTCGCGGCAGGTGCAAGCAGTGTGAGAGATGTTGCTGCGTGAGTGTAGGCTTCTGACACACGACCCACGACAGTTTGATTGGGTGCTCTGCAGGCACGAGCAGCTGCAGCGAAGGTTGCTGCAGCCCCTGCTGTTGCGTCAAGCACTGCACCTGCGAGGCCGATAGAGTCAGTGTGCACTGGCAGCAACGGGATGACACCCGGGACCTCTGGAGGTGGAGATGGTTCAGCAGGTGTGGCGGTAGCAGGGGAGGGACCGGCTGTGGTGTTGGAAGAGGATGCAGATGTGAAGGGTGGAGTGCCGACTCCAGGCTGCATGATTGGAGAATGAGGAGGGGACGGTGGCAGGTTGTCTGCCGTGTAAACCTGTCTGTTAATCTCCTCCTCTGGTGCAGCCGCTGCCCTTTCAAGGTCCTCTTGCCAATAGTTGGAGTCAAACATACAAAACCAGATGGGAGTGTCGTTGTCTGGAGGCGGAGGTGGGTGGTAGTCCCTAGGTTCCTCCCACCCGTCGTCAGCGTGACGTGCGGCAATCCGAGGAGAATCAAGCTCCTCGTCAGGGGGTCCGTTGTGTGGTGGGGAATCGAGGTTGACTGATACGGCTGCGCACGGAGCTGAAGGCAGAGGAGAGTTCGGGTGAGCCTAGGCCCCTCAATGAGGAACAAGAAGAGGAACCACAGATGTTGTACACCCTGGGGTGTCAGTAGGGCAATGCTGAGAGAGCTGCCGACTGTGTACACCTGAGACAGTATGCTGTCAGGAGAGAATGAATGAGGAGAGAAGGATACACGAGGGCAGCCGGCTGCAGCAAGATGAAGCCAAGAACAAGGAGGAAGCGAACGGTGCGTACACACACCGTGGACTACCTCGAGAGCAGCAAAGAGCAGTTGTAGAGAGGAGTGGGATGGTCGGGAGAGATGTGAGGTTCCGCGGAGACACCGACAGCTCACAGTAATGAAGAGAGGCGGGCGGTGCGCCTACAAACCACGGACAACCGTGGGAGCGGCCAAGAGCAGTTGCGAAGAGACGTGAGACGGTAGGGCACAGTGCGAGGGTCGGGTGAGACTCCGGCCACTGACGACGAGTAGAGTACTCGCGAACGAGCGCAATAGAGTCCGCTGGGTCCCTGGAGACAACCACCCGTCCAGAGACGTCGAGGGTGGTGAGTGCAGCAGCTCAGACGACTGCTGCAAGTTGGCGCGGTGTGGATGCGCGCAGTTGCCTCGGGAACAGCGGAGGTGATGCGAAGGCCATGGGAGAGGGCGGCTGTGGACTCGAAGGACCAGGATCGCGAAGCGGTGAGAGAGGAAAATCACTTGCTCTTATACCAGAAGTTGCTAGGAAGTTGCATAGGCTACCTAGTCCATGTTTGGTGAGGTGAGAGACCGCAACAACCACCATCGAGTCAGATACGCCATGGAAGCGGTAAATTGCTTGCACAGTCTAACATTCAACCAAGACAAGAGAGAGACGGGGAGCGACCGAGACAAGTACCGGTGAGCACTCACTCACCACGAGCGTAGAGCTCGGGTGAGCAAGGGCCGCCACCCGGGGGTCGAGCCCGACCTCTCGGAATAACCGAGGGCGGGTACTCACCGATGCACGGTCAAGACCGGCACGGTGGCCCCCTAAAGGATCAGCACCCGGGTAAGAAGCAGCTCCCCCATCACATGCAAAGCAAGACAAGATGTTGCAGGGTACGGCAGTGAGTGTGTACGTGCCTAGCATCTAACGCATCACACACATAGAAAATTCACAAAGTCATGCAATGGTCTCATTTGTGTTCATGGTGATTCCTGGGTCCAGCAGCAGCAGCAGCTTGGGACTCCACCAGCTTCATCCAGAATGGGCATGTTGGGCGGTTCCCCAGGTGGGACCATTGTCACTCAATCTGTACAGGATGTGTGCAGGATGTGAGAGGCAAGAGGGCATAGAGTTATGAGTGGCCGACAAACTTCAACAGTTTTGACATTATTAGTTGAAGAAGAAGGATGAGGTGTGAGTGAAAGACATGAGGGGAAGTGGCAAGGGAAGAATGCACGTCACCACGCCATGTGCGAAAAGAGCTTGCTTACACGAACAAAAATATAACAAGCGAAAGTGAGAAGTTATAGGAATACGAGCAACAAGACCTCCAACGCGAGGACTCTGGTGTGGGATCTCGTTGCCACCAACAAGGTTGAGCAGGCTTTCATGTGGTCAGAAAAACCGAAAGAAGCTTCTCATGATGTGGAACAAGCCCTGCAGCATGGACCGTAAGGATCCCCAACTTGGGTACAAAACTGGCAACACACACATATGAATGTGAGAAATAATGCCATAAGCATATGTGATTCCATGTCATTATGTATATGATTACATTACACCTCGGTGTCCATTTTTGTAGAATTCCGACAACATAAGACACACTTGGCTAGGAGGTCTCAGTAGTCCATCGGATTTGATGACAATCTCAAGTGATTGTGCTCATAAATCACAAGTTGGTGACGACGTGAAAGTCATGGCATCCTGAGACGAGTCGACCACAGAAGCTTTCGAGAAGTCCATGTATGTGTGAGTTGTCGTCAATTCCACACAAAGTAGTGGACGTGGGTGTATCAAAGAGGTCTTGTGTATAACTGCATGCTTAACGTCAGCAGATTCCACATTCAACGTTTGTATAATCCACATCAAAGCTGTTGAAATAGAAGGGCGCAAGAATTCATTTGTGCTACAATATGGGGAAATACCTTGTGAAAATAGAGAGGGATGAAGACCATGGTAAGTTTTAATGTTTACAGTTTTTTTCGCCTACAACGTAGAATTAGGGAGTGTTAGATGAAGATCCCAATGATGTCCTCTATCTTTGTTAGGGTGTTTTATTCGAAAGGATTTTCACAAACAAAATAGTTATTATAATCACGAAATTTACCATATGCTTCGCTAACATTTTCCCTTGTGTGCATAAGAAGAAAAAAGCGGAAAAAGTTGTTTTCAGTACTTTTTAACGATATTTGACCCCCTTATTTCGTTTGCACACATTTTCATGCACACTTATAAAGTTCTGTTCAAATTTATATTGTTCTAAACGATCTCTCAAGAATCAAAGGTTTTAATCTGAAATTGGTTTGAATCCCATACGAATTAATTCCGAATAAAATGATAAAAGGGATATGAAAGCCCGTTTTTCTTCATACATGCCCCGTGTTTAATGCGAATGTGGGGTAAGATGATATTTCTAGTGTGCTCCTTCATCAATAAATTCTTCATGAAAAATAATTTTATCATTTCAATATTTCACGAAGAAAATAATGAAGCTAAAAATTTCATTACTCTCATACATGCCTTTTGAATCTGGCTTGCCGGGCGCAGGTATAGGGACTGTCTAGTTGTAGTGGCCTGGCCTTTTCATTCTGTTCAGGTGAGTAGGAAAGGAAAATAAATCAAGTTCAGGTCATCATCAATAATTTTCACGTGCATTTACGCTTTCCTGAACGAGCGGGGACAAACTATCGCCAGTGCGTGTGAGCCTATGAGTAGCCCACGACGACGCGATGCAGCGCTGACTTTCTCTGTCTGCAAGAAGCCGGTGATTCGGCTGTCAGTAATGTCAGCGGTGCGGATTGTCTCCATCACCGGCAGCGCCTCGCAGAACTGCGACGGCTTTGCGAAAGCTTAGGACACTGCAGTCGATTCGATGGAACCCACCGGAGCTGGAGTTCTTCCTCTACAAGTTCTTATTGCCATCATAGCAATTTCATCTCGTTCGGGAGTAAACGGGATTTTGATGATGCAAACGTGTTTTTCAACGAGAATATCCAAATGTAACCGTTTTCATTTTGAAATCGTGGACGGAAGATGCGTCGATAGCATGGCCTTAAGGGCGGGGTTTCCCGCTGTGCCGCCATCCAGGCGCCGTCAAACAGGCGATGTCTCGTTCCCGAAAAACTATCACAGTGTCATTCTTCTCTTCTTGTTTCTTTCTCGTTCTTTGTGAGTCGTTGGCGGTGGCTAGCCTTCTAATTGTCTGGAAACAGTGTGAATATGAATGCTTTACTCTGCGCCAAACGTTGTCTTTCAAGCAGAGATACTTTCGGTCGCTTGCTAACGATCGACTTTGAAATGTTAAGAACTTACGAGCTGACATCGACATGGGTTTGTGAGGGCTTTCCACAATTCAGAGTGTAGTAGGGAATCTCGTCCTTTTTATGGGTTTCGGACAAAGTTATTTTCCGTAATGCTATTTGAAAGATGACGACATTCGTTACATACGTTTCGCATTCATGGTGCGTTGAAGGTTTCCGGCAAAGACTCTTCCCACTCGTTTCAATGGTTTTGACGTTTTGGGAATCTTAGGAGGTCATTCAGAGAACGACGGCGCTCAATGAAGTTACTTTGACCAACTTGGGCACTGGCATGGAGATCGTCCGATGACGGAACAGAATCGCAGTGATGCTGTTCCCACGCAACCGTCAGGGGGTGTTGGTCGGCGGTAGAAGCAGTTGTCCTCGCAGCGATGGGCGGTTGAGCGCGCGGTGGATCCGACAAACCAATAATTGAAGGTCATTTTTATCGAAATAGCTTCATTGTACGCCAGACTGCATCAACTGCGATGTTTCAGGTAGCAGGTTCCACATTCGCCGAAACAATGTACCCGCTTTTCATTAAGCAATTGACGCGTTCTGAGTACAACCTTATCTTTCAGGCCGTATGTATATCCGCGGCGCCTTGATTCAAAGATGGGGAATACGGTGGCCGACTGGCAAAAAAATCCATTGAAAAGAGTTGTATTTAGAGATATAATAGTTACAATCACAATTTCTCCTCAACAAATCTTTGTTACAAAAGGCATTCACATGTCCAAAAAATAAATATGCTTTCACACCAATAGGTATTACATTGGACCTCTGGTAAGAAAATAACAATACTAAAATAATTGTTAATATTATAAAATTCAAAATTTTATCAATTCGAATGTTAATGATAGATGAATAAATGGAATAAGAACATGAACCAATATAAATTTAAATTATAAAAAAATGAATGATAAAATGAAAACTTCAAACAAAAACCTATAATATTCAAATTTATTCTTGTTTATACATGAAAATTGTTTTTAAGTTTCACATCTCCTTCAGGTTATCTTTTGTTTACCCTCATACATCTAACATTACCAAATGAAACCACAGTATTATCAAAGGAAGATAGATCAATATTTTTATTCTCGTTCACAAAAATTAATATTGATTACACAATATGAAAGTAATATTTCTTGTATTAATTGATTTCATTTATGCATCATTATATACATATTTCCATGGGTATATATAAGTTATTTCTGTCAAAAAAGGTTTAAAATAATTAAAAGTTTTAGCAATATTAATGATATTTTAATATTAATAATATAATTATTCCGTTCCTCACATAACTTACTTTCATATAATTTATTTTCTAAATCCACCAGATTAGATACGAGTTATAGTACAAATATTGGATTTTGAATAGGTATGGGGTTGATCTTACTTATGAAATTAAAGGGTAAACTTGAACACTTTCAAGTAGAATTTCATAAGTAGACAGATCATCTTCTAACTAGACGTCCACTTGTCACAAAATGGAAGAATAAAATTTTGTACACATGCAGTCGTAGTATACACACACTAAGCATTCACATAAATTTACTTGTCTTGCATACACTGGTAAGAACATCTTATGTACATAGCATAAGCACGATTACACATTAAAGCAGCACCACAAAGCTAGGGATGACCTTAGACTTACACAACTATTTGGAACATCATACCCAATGATGACTCAGACTAGAGAGTGTCTCTCATAAGTTGGAGGACACTATTGTACACCCCAACACAGTTAGGGCTGGAGAGAGGGAGCTAAAATCAATTATTCTAGCTCCCACAACTTGTGCTTTAGCTTGATTGTGGACTCAAAATCGTTGTGAAAGGGCACTGATGTAACCGTGTGTTGAGCTTCTGAAACTCAACACCTTAAGTAGTCTGGGGTCTTGTTGGCCTTGTAGCTGTTGCTAATGATGAAGGGGTTGTACCCATTTAGTGAAGTAAGGAATTAAATTTGGATGAAGATGTACATTCAAAGGTGGCAATCTGTTGAAGCTCCATGGTGATCTGGTCTAAAGAGGGTCTTCGGATGAAAACATCCCCCTTGATGGTTGGCAAGGAGCTCGGAGGCTAAAGCTCACACAAAACAATGTTCTAGTAATTTAGGCTTGAACACGAATATTGCGGATGGAAAATGCTGTTGAATTGGCCACTCCAGACTCATCCAATTTTTTAAAAACATTTGACTTTCAAACCGTAAATTGATCGACGAATTTATAGCAAAAAAACCATGTACGTTGTTATAGTATTAAATTGATTTATAATTTAATTTAATTTATAGCTTTTAATTCATAAAAACTATGAATACATTGGAAAAATAAAATGCATCGTAAATGTATAGGTTTTTATCACTTTATATGCCTAATGAAATCTTTACAGTACGATACCCCTCATGATAGAATTTATTTCCTAGTATTCTAAATTTTTCAACAATGGGTGGCCTTGGCATCCTCGTGTTATTGGCATCCTCCGTGGTCATAGCTTTAAAATAATGCCACTTTGCTAAGTATTATGTGTAATGTTGTGAGTGTACTGTCAGACTACATGATTTTGGCCATTTTGAGAGAGAGAGAGAGAGAGAGAGAGAGAGAGAGAGAGAGAGAGAGAGAGAGAGAGAGAGAGAGAGAGAGAGAGAGAGAGAGAGAGAGAGAGAGAGAGAGAGAGAGAGAGAGAGAGGGAGAGAGAGAGAGAGAGAGAGAGAGAGAGAGA
>SZWC01001626.1:100903-115632 GCA_023375785.1 Penium margaritaceum
ATCTTGAGGAGGAGATCTACATGGTCCAGCCACCCGGCTTTGAGGATGGTACCGGTCGCGTGTACCGGCTGCGGAAGGCCTTGTACGGCCTGAAGCAGTCACCGCGCTGCTGGAACCTGGAGATCACCAGCACGCTGAGACGCGCTGGGTACGTTCAGAGTGATGCTGACCCATCCCTGTTCATCTCACAGTCCCCAGCACCGCTCGCTGCCATCCTCGCCTACGTGGACGATCTTTTGATTGCCTCGCCCGACCTGGGAGCAGTGAACATTGCCAAGGCCGTTCTCTCCTAAGCCTACAAGATGAAAGATCTTGGTGAGGCCTCTATTTTCTTGGGGATGGAGATCGTGCGCGAACGTGTTCGTCGCACACTCCGTGTCCATCAGGGACGCTAAGCACAGACTGTGGGGGAGCGCTTTGCCGACCTCCTTGCTGCCGTCCTCACGGCCTCCACGCCCATGACCCCTGAGGGGCAGGCCGCCCTGAAGGTGGATGACCCAGTGGACCTGGGGGAGCCAGTTGATGTGACCCTATACCTACAAGTCATCGGCTCGCTCATGTACTTGGCCACCACGACACGGCCCGACATTGCCTTCACTGTCAACCTGCTCACCCAGTTCTCGCAAGCTCCGCGCCAGCGAACACTGGAGGCCGCAGTCCGGTGTGTGCGCTACATTTTGTCCACCGCGCGCTTCGGCCTGTGCTTTCGCGGGCAGGTGTCCGTTGTGCTCGATGGGTACACAGACAGTGACTGGGCGTGGAGTCCAGATGGCAAAAGCCGCACCGGCTACATCTTCCTCATTGGTGGCACTGCAGTGTCCTGGCGAAGTGGGAAGCAGGGCTGCATCGCACGCAGTACTGCTGAGGTAGAGTATGTTGCCCTAGGCGCCGGTGCAGCAGAATATGTCTGGCTTGTCCGTCTGTTGCGTGAACTGCGTCAGTCCATTCCCCCCGTGGTTCTCCAGTGTGACAACATGAGCGCGGAGGCCATCGCGAAGAACTCAGGTGTGTTCCATGCACGCACGAAGCACATCAATGTCGAGCACCACTTCGTGCGTGATCTGGTTGATCGTGGTGAGATCCGAGTAATCCGTGTGAGCACTGACAGGCAATGCGCGTATTTTCTGACCAAGGCTCTAGGTCGTTCGAAGTTTCATCCGGGCACTCGTTCCGTTGGACTCTGCCCCATCCTTGTTGCAAGTTGACTTCTCATGTGCCACCCTGCATGTGCTGTGCGTGCTGCCTGCAGCGGCTGTGTGTTTTCTGCTCTGTACAACATTAGTGTCTGCATGTGCATGGATGTATTTGCCCTCCGGTCATGGAGGAGTGTTGTTGTGTGTGTCGTACACAGCTTACGGTGACCCCTCGGCTCATGTCCATTCAGATCGTGCAGATCCCTGAGACTGACGACGGTGGCAGAAGGCTGGCGGCTAGCGGCGACGGGCGCCCATAAGAATTCCGTATTTTGTAGACTCGTGCTGTGTCACAGCACGTAGGCGTGCAGCCTATCAGGACGTAGATCTCGTTGACGTGGCCGTTCTGGTTCAAACGGCTCGTCGTTCTGACGTGTCTGCAGGGAATTATGACCAAAACTGTGTTTTTGCCACTGTTTTGTCCTGTTAGAAAATAGCGCCATTGTGCGCCGCGTGTGTGTGCATCCACTAGGTCCGTGGCACTATTTAGGTTGTCCAGACCTCAGTTGTCATTTCTCTCTGAACATTTCAACATTTGCAGCTTCTGACACTTGTGTTTGTGTCCCTAGCCAACCCCTTGCTGTTCTCACCTCCACCTGTGTGTGCTAGTGAGTTAGCTAGCTGGCTTGCGTTGCCACGCTAGCGACAGCAGTGCTAGGAGCTGTCTCTCATGGTATCAGAGCNNNNTTGTCATCTCTCTCTGCACATTTCAACATTTGCAGCTTCTGACACTTGTGTTTGTGTCCCTAGCCAACCCCTTGCTGTTCTCACCTCCACCTGTGTGTGCTAGTGAGTTAGCTAGCTGGCTTGCGTTGCCACGCTAGCGACAGCAGTGCTAGGAGCTCTCTCTCACCCTTGGCCGTCACGCCATCAGTAGTCGCAGTTGGCTCTCAAGAGTAGTGTAGTTGGCGCATGAGTTCGGGCAGCCACAACTCCTTGTACCTACTTTTCTTGCTAATTGTGACTGCACGACTGCGTTTGCAGCGTGGTTGTTTTGGTATGGTCCACTCTTTAGGCGAAACGGACGACTGGGTTTTGGGCTGTCTGATGTCTGGCAAGGTTCACCTAGGAAATTCTGCCAGACAGGATAATGCTAGGATTTTCCTGGCTGGCTGGTTTTCTGAGTAACAAGCCTCACACAGCTGAGGTGAGGCTAGAACTGGGAGGGGTCTCAGTTAGTTGCTCATTCTTCATTCCTAATCAATC
Organism: Penium margaritaceum; assembly: GCA_023375785.1. Lineage (NCBI taxonomy): Eukaryota > Viridiplantae > Streptophyta > Zygnematophyceae > Desmidiales > Peniaceae > Penium > Penium margaritaceum. The sequence goes on from SZWC01001626.1 coordinate 103,303, forward strand.
ACCGCTTCATTCCTGCTGTTTTCTGGTGCTATCTCTGGCGCACGCACTTTTGAGTAACAAACCAGAGCTCTCAGACTTGGACTCTAGTGCAGCAGACAAAGGTCGCGGACTCAGCAACGAGCGTGGGTTCCGACACGCTACATCAACAAAGCCACGGCCCCAACCTGCGCACTAGCTAGTTCCTTTTTGGTATTAGAGCCATAGCGCAGCAGACGCAACAACAGCAGCTGTGATGTATAGGTTCCTGACTACGCCGGCGGACCTCCCATATGTGCCAGTGCAGGGGAAATGCTGCCGGATTTTTTTCGGCAGCAGTGACCTGCCTGGTGGCGGTGTCAGAATTTTTCCCACGGCCACTGGGCCAGGGGAAATGCTGCCGGATTTTCCCTGGCAGTTGTGACCCCCACGTTTGACGCAGGGAGGTGAGCGGCCAGCGCAGTGACGTCAGGTAACCTGCTGGCGATGACGCATGTGGCGACGTCAACCAGAGGGGTGAGTGACCCGCAGGAGCAGCAGCAGCAGCAGAGACGCAGAAGCAGCAGCAGCAACAACAGTAGCAGCAGCAATGTTAGACACAGGTGCAACAGTAAGGAGTAGTAGTAGCGGCAGCATCAGACACCCAAGAGGGAGAGGAAGGAGGCAGGAGCACCTTTGTAGCTACTGCCCCGTCCTCGCACCTTCCTGGAAGCCGCACGAACAAGGAAGAGACGCAGAAGCAAATTGCATCAGCCACCCACGTCCCCTACGCCGGACTGCACTAGACTCAAACGGACGTAAATCATTGTGCGCATAGGCTTGTTAGAAAGCGCATGCCACAAGTTTTCCATGGCCACCATACTCGGCTCGTTTGATTGTCTGTAGCCTCCAGCATTAATTGTCCCGCGTCTCAGATTCAGGATTTTTTTTGCATGTCGAGCTGAACATGTTTTAGGTTGTTTTGGTACTTCTTGTTCACTTTTCAGGCCAGGACTTCCACTACTGCAACTCAGCACAGTCAGAATCACCTGTGGTCCAAATTTCGCTTGATTTGGACAACCTTGATTTTTAAGTGTTGATAATTTAAAAGTTTAAAATTTCAGCACTTAGTCAATTTTTCCACCATCCCAAATCAGCGAGAAATGCAGTCAGATTTTTTATCGGACCACTTTCATCCTCCAGCTCTTAACTGAGGGAAGACTACGCACCAACTCGGCGTGGGGTGATGATAGCAGTAGCAGCGGCAGCAGCAGCCGCAAAAGCAGCAACACCAGTAGCAGAAGCAACAGCAGCACCAACAGCAACGGCAGCAGCAGCAGCAACAGCATCAGCAGCGGCAGCAGCAGTTGCAGCATCGGCAGCGGAAACAACAGCGGCAACAGTAGCGGCAACAACAGCAATGGCAACAACAGCAATAGTAGCAGTAGCCATAGAGGCAGCAGAGGAGTCAGCAACCTTAGCAGCAGCGACAAAGCCTAGCCAGGGCAATGCCGCCGGTACACATGATAGCTCTGCAGACCCGCCCGCTGCAGATCCCGTAGCAGAAATACAGCGCCAGGTTGATGAGTTGCGCCAGATGCTTGCCGCAACCAGCATGAGTCAGACTGTCCTCCCCGGGCACCCTGGTCCTGCTCTGACTACGGCAGCGCACATAGCCGCATAGCAGCAGACGGTTACCAGCGTCCTAGGTGCTGGAGCGGCTGGCCCCTCTCGGCGCAAGGACTTCGAGTCTCCTCCTCCTACCCTCATTGGAGATGAGCAGTTCCTGTCTTGGGAACTGCTCTACCGCATCAGGGCACAGGGGGATGGCATGTGGCCGTACTACACCCTTTTGCACGAAGACGCTGTTCCAAAGCAGGCGATTGAGGCTGGCCGTGTTGTCCGCGCTCTCATCCTCGCTGAACCCGATGCTGTCGGTGACGCCGCTGATGACACCAGCGCTGATCCCCGGCAGGCGTGGGAGACGCTAACGTGGCCGTATCGCGCCTCCGGCGAGGCAGCTGTCCGTCGCCTCCTGTAGGGAGTCGGAGTCCTTCACCACCTATTGGCGCGGTGCACACAATATCCTGCACCGGCTCAAGACAGCCACTCCTCCCCCGGTTGCTGCCCTCCTCACCATAAAAAATGGTGCCACTCCTGAGTTAGCGGACATTTTCGCCGCCTACGGCCTACCCTGGCGGGACAGGGTACCTTGATGACCTGGGCATATGACCTCTTCCTCAACGTGGAGGAAGCACACAAGGACACACAGCTTCAGCGTGGTTGCTCTTCTGCAACCGTTACTACCACCTCTAGCGACTCTTCTACCCCTTCTCCCGGCATTTCCTCCTCCGGCAGCACCAAGGGCAAGGGAAAGAAGGGCGGGAAGGGAAAAGGCAAGGGGCAGCAGTCTTCCTCCGGTGGCACCACCCTGACCTGCCACAACTACGGCCAGATGGGAGACGGGTGGTACACGTGCCCCATCCCTACTGATGAGACCCGCACTGTCACCACCTTGCGCCATCAGCGTGAGCGTCGCCTTGGTACCTCTGCTGCTACCGCATGCACTCCTTTCTCCCTTGGCAGCACTGTGGCCATCACCTACTCCACCCTACAGCCAGCTCCTCAGCCTCAACCGCAGCTTCCATGGTTCCTTCTCTATCATTAGCACCAGTAGTATGTCCCGCCGTAGCCACATCCATATGCGATACCTCTGTAGCAACATCAGTATGCTCCGACGCAGCCGGTGTACTACCCACAGCCTCCACCCCAGTTGAGCTCGTATACCCTGTCCGGAGTTGTGACCCCGCAGTTCGTGGCGCCCTTCGACTCCGCTGCTTGGATCCACTAGCTATAGAGCACCATCACCAGACAGCCCGGCATCACGCCTCCTCCCCAGGAAAGTACAAGTTGTGTGACTACTAGCCGAGAGGTCTCCCACTGCCAGATAGAGACCAACCTCCGAGGGGACCTCGGGGAAGCTACCTCTAGCCCTTCGGGGCCGGCTTTGGATGATGTCGCATGGTTGGATGACTGGCATGACCGTTTCACATCTATCCCATCTGCTCAAGTTGCGACCTACGTCTCCCTTTGCGCGTCTTGTTTTGTCGCTCACTGCAACGCCACGGCCTCGGATTGCAACCCTGATGGTACCTGGATCATTGACTCCGGGGCCACGCATCACATGATATCCTGTCGCCAGGCGCTCAGCATGCTTGGTCCCGTTGGAAATGTTCACAGTGTCTGGACGGGGTCCGGGCAAACCTTGCCGGTCCGTGGTGTTGGTGTCGTTCGTATTAGTTGTCCGTCCGGTGACGTCTTCGTTACCGATGTGCTATATGTGTCCGGTTTTGAACTCAACCTCCTGTTTTTCATGACTTTTGACCTCATAAGAATGGATGTCTGTTACTCCTGTGGCATTGGCACTGTTTCCCTTCGCCCATCCGGTCAGATCATGTTTCATGCTGTTTGCTGTGACAACCTCTAGCATTTCACTCAACTTCCTTCATCCGTGTCCCCTTCCTCGTCCGACACTGCACATGTGTTTGTCGTCAGTGTTCTTTTGCCCCAGCACGTGCACCTCCTCCACCATCGCCTTTGCCATATACACTCTGATGCTATCGATAGCATGCTCTGCTTCCAGCCCGCGCTCGGACTCGATCCCTCCACTTTCCAGTGGCCTTGCCGCACCGAGTGCATGGATTGTGCTCATGGCAAGATGCACCAAGCCTCCTACCCTGCGTCCTTTTCTCGGGCCATGTACCTTCTGGAGCTCGTCCACTCAAACCTCATGAGCCCTCTCCCGGTTGCGTCTGTTGTCGAGGGCGACCAATATGTGCTGACCCTCATGGATGACTACTCCCGCTATTGCTGGGTCCTTTGCCTTCGTCAGAAGAGCAACGTGGCCTTTGGCATCCGTGCCTGGCACCTCACAGCTGAGCACGGGTGTGGTCCTACCCTTTACCGTTTTCGGTCTGACCACGGTACGGTACATGGGGAACACTGCCTATCTAGCCAGTTATGGAGTCCGTCATGAGACGTCCGCCCCTGGGACACCATAGTAGAATGATGTCTTTGAGTGTTGGAACCGCACCCTGGACGATGTTGTCCGTACCATGCGTGTCGAGTCTGGTTTGTCCAAAGGATTATTCTTTGAGGCTATGTCCTACATGACTTGGGTGTGAAACAGTGTTCCCCATGGTCCCCTTCCCCACCAGGCCATGCCAAACACCATGTGGTGTGGTCAGCGGGCCGATCTTCGGCCTGCTTGTGTTTGGGGGTGCGTTGCGAGCGTCTGGCTTGCCGAGGACCAGGAGGATGGCAAGCTTGCTCCTCGCGGCCGTCTCTACACCTTTGTCGGTGTCTCGAGTCAGTCCAAGGCCTGGCACTTCTGGGACCTGGTCCGGCATCACGTTGTTGAGTCCCGCAATGCCGTGTTCTTCGAGGACCTCTTCCCTCGCGACTTCCCTCACCTCCGGTCTACATCCTCTCTGCTCCCGTCGCTTTCGTCTCGTGGGGGAGATACTTGGCGCGCCGCAACTCCGGCTCCAGCGGCACAGGTTGTCCCACTTGCATCCACACTCCCGGCAGTGGATGGCCTGGATACTCCTCCCTTGCTGCCCATCTCGCCGCCGAGTTCCCCTGTCGATGATGCCGGGTGCCCGTCAAAGAAGGAGTCTTCCGTTGAGTCCTCAACCCAGCATGAACCCTTGGCCGACCCCATTCTATCCTCCGATATGCCTGTCTCCATGGATCCACCCATGTCTAGCCGTTCCCCGGCATCGGACCCGGTGCCTACCCCCACCTTGCCACCTCTTCCTCACCAGGCTCCCTCTGTTGTCACTGGCACCCTGGTGTACCAGGTCTACACCCGTGCTCCTGGTGGAATTCTTCGGCCCCGTAAGCTGGCGCCGCCCCCGGGTCCTTGCAACAGGGCCCCACTTCCAGCATCCAGTACACCCATCGACACACCTTCCTCCCCTCAAACTGTTGTGAGTGGTGAGCCCGGCATCAAGGCCCTTGGCCTCGTTGCTCAGGACACTCACCCTGGCTCGGCACTCGTCTACGCTCTCATCTCCCAGGAGCATTGTCGTACAGTCTCTGCCACTCTGGCCCAGGCTCCCACAGGACTTTGCACTGCTCGTGTGCTGACGGCACGGCCTTGTCCACTGGAACCCGACGCAGAGAGCCTACGTGAGGCACGTGCCGTCCCCGACGCAAACCACTGAAAGGCTGCCTGTCGAGAGGAGCTTGTTGCCATCAACAAGAACATAGTGTTCGAGCTCGTGGAGCTCCCCCCTGGCTGCAAGGCCATCGGGGCGAAGTGGATTTTTCACCAAAAGTGGAAGCTAGATGGCACCCTGGACAAGTACATGGCCCAGCTTAGCACTAAGGGCTTCTCCCTGGTTGCTGGAGTGGACTACGACTAGGTCTTTGCTCTGGTTGGCCATTTCACAACCAGCTAGGCACTCTTCAGCCTAGTCGCATAGCATGGTTGGGAGCTCCACTAGATGGACGTGAGCAACGCCTTTTTATCACGATACTCTCGATGGTGAGGAGCTCTACATGGTCCAGCCCCCTAGATTAGAGGACGGGACGGGCCGAGTCTGGCGATTGTGGATCGCTCTGTATGGCCTCAAGCAGTCTCCTCGGTGCTGGAACATCAAGATCAGCCGTACCCTTCTGGAGGGCGGATTTATCTGCAGCACCACAGACCCGGCACTCTTCATTACTCCTCTTGGGTCTCCCTTCGCTGCGATTGTTGTCTATGGAAGACCTACTCATCATGTCTCCCGACCTTGCCACTGTGGAGCGAGTGAAGGAGTTGCTGAAGGCAACCTATAAGATGAAGGATCTCTGGCCGGCACAGGTGTTTCTTGGCATGGAGATTGCGCGCTATCTTGCGTACGACATCATGCGGGTACATCAGGCAGCGTATGTTCAGACGCTAGCCGACGGCTTTGCCCATCTTGTGATGACTGTCCCAAGCGCCTCCACCCTGATGACCCCAGACGGGCAAGCGAAGCTGAAGGCCATTGACGCCAGCACCTTGGGTGTCGCGGTGGACATCACGGCATTCCTCCGCATCATTGGGTCACTCATGTTGCTCGCCACCACCACATGTGCCAACATTGCCTTTGCCGTGAATGTCCTTGTCCAGCTTTCACAGGCCCCACACCATTTACATCTTGATGCAGCCGTCCGCATGTTCTGAGACGTGGTCTCCACTCCACGCCGAGGCCTCACATTTCGTCGACAGCCATCCGTGGTGGCTGTGGGATACAATGACAATGACTGGGCATGGAGCCTAGATGGGAAGAGCCACACTGGTTGGATCTTTCTCTTCGGGGGTACGACAGTGTCATGGCATAGTAGGAAGCAAGGGTGTGTCGCACGTACCACAACAGAGGCAGAGTACGCGGCTTTGGATGCTGGTGCATGTGAGAGAGTGTAGCTGCGTGGTTTGTTGGGTGATTTATGTTAGCTTGTGTCGTCCATCACCTTGCGTTGTGACAACGAGAGTGCCGCTGTGATTGTCAACAATGATGGTTTCCACCATGCACACATGAAGCACATCAATGTTGAGTATCACTATGTACGGTTCTTGTTGCATGAGGGCAGTGTTCACATCGTGTGGGTCGAGATTGTGAAGCAGTTGGCTGACTTCCTCACCAAGGCACTGAAGCGCAACGTGTTCAAGAAGGCAATGAGTATGGTCAGATTTCTACCCTGAATGCATGTGGTGTGGCTCTTCTACTTGCATGGGTTCTCGTCGCTCATCCTCGTTGTACATGTGATTCATCTCTTTCGCTTTTGCACTGAGTGTTGGGTCGGGGAGCATGGGGGAGAATTGATTTTGCATGCTCATGTACACTGATGCCTTTGGGTCATGGGGGAGTGTTGTTTTTCCCATGCACTGCCTCACTGACTCATACTGTCACCTCTTGGCTGATGTACGTGCTCGTGTAGACGACTGAGTAGATGGACGTTGATGCAAACAGGACACTGTTTGGTGGAGTGGAAGTTTTGCCGTGTAGCTGAGCACATGGTTCCCCTCCTCGTCGTACTTCTGACACTGCACCCTCACACAACCAGCTCCATCGGCAACTACCCTTGGCTGTCACGCCATCAGTAGTCGTAGTTGGCTCTCAGGAGCAGTGTAGTCGGTGCCTGAGTTCGGACAGCCATAACTCCTCGTAGATATTTTTCTGGCTGATTTTGACTGTACGACTGTGTTCGCAGCGTGGTTATTTTGGTATGGTCCAGGTTTTAGGGAAAACGGACAATGCCCGGGTTTTGGGTTGTCTGGTGTCTGGCAAGGCTCACCTAGGAAATTCTGCCAGACAGGATAATGCTAGGATTTTCCTGGCTGGCTGGTTTTCTGAGTAACAAGCCTCACAAAGCTCAGGTGAGGCTAGAACTGGGAGGGTTCTAAGTCAGTTGATCATTATTCATTCTTAATCAGTCATTGCTTCATTACAACTGCTTTCTGGCGCTAACTCTGGCGCACACGTTTCTGAGTAACAACACTAGAGCTCTCAGACTTAGAGACTCTGATGCAGCAGACTGAGGGGGCAGCCTAAGCAACTAGTGTGGGATCCTGCACGCTGCATTAACAACGCTGCTGCCTTAACATGCTGCATTAGGTTTTCAAGCTGGAGGGGCCGTGTTGGCCCCGTCGACCCCGTCGGCCCCGTCGGCCGACCGACGGAGGGGTGGGTTCAGAGGGGCGGAAACCCCCACCCCCCGTGTCCTGCCCCGCAGCCCCACCTCGCTCGCTCGCTCGCGAGCAAGGTGGGGCGACCCGACCCACCCGTCCCTTCCTTTTTTTTTTCCAGCCCCCCTTCCCCCCCAGCGTCCAACTCCCCCTCTTCTCTGGGGGCAATCAAGGAAAGGGGGAGTGGGCGCATACGAGAGGGAGTGGGGGTAGAAAAAAAAAGTGTCTTGGTTGTTGAGAGAAGAAAACACACCTGTCACCTAGGAACAAATAGAGAGGCGACTTGAGGAACAACTTCTCCCCTCATAGACGGAGGTGCAGCTTTAACTGCAGCCGTCCACCTCTTGTCACCATATCAGCTTTCACCATGACCGTGTCCGCAGCAGCGACACCAACTGTCGCACCTTCAGGAGCACCTTCAGGGGTGGCAAAAAGTCACAATGAGTGCAGGTTGAGGAGTGGTAGCAACGGCAGAAGCGGTCGGTCAACCGCACATTTCTCCGGACGTGTTGTGGCATTGCAACTCGTCTGGTCAGGTCACGATTGTTGACCTCAGCACTATGACTCATTATAGTGACGGTTTCTGACAGTGTCGTAGTATCACGGGGCTTGGTGCTTTATCAGGCGCTCGAGATGAGTTTGCCAATATGGTAGCAGGCGTCTTGTGCATTCGTCTGCTACTACTGTGGTGATGGACGTCACGGTTGGCATCGATGCTCGACGCGGCCTCGAGGTTGGCATCCGCCTTGGTTTTGGTGCTGTGAGAGTACACATCCTCCATAGGATGAGGATCTGCTGGCGTTGGCAGGTCCATTCACCGAACCTCTGGTGGTCATGCTTGTCGACATCCACTACCTGAAGCGGATGATGAAGCAACTATGTAACCTTGTCGTCACTGAGCGTGTTGATTCCACGAGTCCATCGACGGCTTCCCTGCCTTCCTCTACGCATTCTTCTTCCGCATCGCCTCAGGTTGCTTCTTCAGCTTCACCCTCCGATCCATATCGAGCGGCTACCATTCTCTCGAGCCTTCATTCTGCCGCCACACTCCCTCTGGATGATTCATCTTTCGGTGGTTGGTCTTGAGCGTAGCGTCGTCGTCGCCGCACGACCTGACATACTTGACAGAACTCAGATAGATTGTCCGCTCCCAGGACTACCGTTGCTCATCCTGTCAAGGGGGAGAGTGGCTGTCGGGGACAACCAGCCACATCGATATTGACAGGGTCAGCACCTTCACCTGTGAGCAGCATCGTGGAGTCACCTCATGCAGACGTGGATGCCATGGTATTGACACATGATGTGGAGTTAGATCCATGCATCGTATTGATGGTGGGGACATGTGTGTCATCGAGGTCGACATCCACGCCGGGGTAGGAGCCGGACGTTCTGTAGCAGCAGATTGTATCAGGAGCGGTACAGGCCCCGTGTCCCTCGGTGGTGCCACTCGCGGGTCCAACCAGTGGTGGCCTGGTGGTGGCAGAGGAGCTTTGTACTGTCCGGGATGCCTCTTGTGGACTTCCGGGGGACTTGGTGCAGCAGCCTCACACCAGCCCGGTAGCGGTGTCATTGTAGGAGACATGCGTATCATCGAGGTCAACTTCCACGCCGGGGCAGGAGCCGGACGTTCTGCAGCAGCAGATTGTATCAGGAGTGGTGCATCCCTTGAGTCCTTGGGCGGTGCTATTCGTGGCTCTGATCGGTGGCGGCCCGGTGGTGACAGAGGAGCCCCGTATGGCCCAGGATGCTTCTTGCAGACTTCCGTGGGAGTTGGTGCAGCAGACTCAGACGAGCCCGGCAGCGGTCGCAGTGCAGGAGCAGAGTGGATTGGCTGGTCTTTCAGACACAGAGGCATTCTTGAGAGCAGTTTAATTGCAAGAGATCACCAGGATATGTGCTGTAGCAGACACATCAGGCTCGACCTTGTCATCAGCGTTACCCGAGGACCAGCTTGAGGATCAAGAGCCGCCCATGTTCCTAAAGTCTACAGGTTCCCGTATACACGTAGGAGCAGTGACACACATGACACACACGGGTGATGCTCCTCAATCCATCATCGAGCTGGTGACATCGACCGGTCTTCCCGGCAAGATGATGCATGAGCGCCAACTGCGCTTGCTAGTTGCCTTGACTGACATTGGATCAGTTCTCGAGCCGCAATCCTACATAGCTGTATCCACGACGGTGGCAGCTGAGGACAATTCAGCAAATCAGACTAGGCAGATGGATTCACCTCATCAGTAGCAGCTCGGTTCTGCCCTCGCGTGTTCATCCGTTGGTGACCATACTGATCACATCGACGATGAGAGTTGCAGTACCTATACGGACAACATTTCCACCTACTCTGTGGACTCTGACGACTCTACCTTCTCCTTCTCTCTCAGCATGCGAATGCTCATCCCTCCTCGTTTCACAGACATGAGCTGCGGACGGGATGTGACAACATCCCGTCCGCAGCAACATCTGAGCATATTGCGAGTTTGGTTGACCCCTAAGAGGATGCAGCATCACCAGATCCATTGTCTTCAGCAGCAGAGACGCAGATGGAGTTGTACTTGCAACTTCTGCAGTCTGCATGTGCAGCATTTAGTGAGACAGAGTTGGTCCTACGTGAGGCAGACATGGGCCACCTCCACATTTCACACCATTTGGTCATTTGCACCATAACTCGTGTTTTCCTAAGTCTTGTTGCACAGCATAATTAGGAGCTAGTGCATATGGATGCAAGTATTGCATTCTTGCATGGCAGGATCAACAAGGAGATCTACATGGTTCAACCGCTGATGTTCAGTGATGAAATAAAAAAGGTCTAGCATTTGTGTTAATTATTTCATGGAATCGAGCAGCGTCTAGGGTTCTGAACATGGAGATCACCTCCACCCTTGTAAGGGGAGGCTACCGACGCAATGTAATTGACCATGCATGATTCCTTTGTCAAACATTAGAGCCCATCGTGGCCATCCTTGTCTATGTGGATGATTCAGTCATTGCCTCCCATAGCCTATCCGTTGTTTAGTTTGTTGAGATGCTTTTGTAGTCCACCTCAAGAATGAAGGATCCTAGTCTTGCTCAAGTTTTCCTTGGTATTGAACTTGAGCGTGATCGTCAGCGATACACTTGACATGCTCACAAGGCTGCTTATGCTCGTAACCGGGGAGAGTGCTTTGATCAATGTGGACTGTTCTTCCCATTGCATCTACCTGGGTAATTCGAACTAGCCAGCGCCTGCCTAAGTCATTCGATGTGTTGCAACTGGAGGACATGGTAGATGAAGCCAACAACATCAGCATTTTTGGTCCGCTCGTGTACCTTACGATGACCACGCGTGCTGATGTGGCATTTGCGGTGACCCTTTTGGGCTTGCCAGTTCACCAGTTCATGCAGCAGCAAAGGGCTCGCCATCTCAAGGCAAATCTATGTGTCATTTTTGACACAATCTCTACAGGGAAAGTTGGCATGTACGTAACCTCCGTCATTGTTGATGGTTATACTAATAGCGACTGGACATGTAACACAGACTCCAATAGTCATTCTGGATACATCTTCCCTGTCAGTGGAAATTCTTTCTTGTAAAAAAGTGGGAAACATGGATGTGTGGTGTACAGCTCCAGTGAGACTGAACATGTCACACACGGTGCAGGTCCGTGTGATAACATGTTGTTGTGTTGCTTTCTTCAGAATTAGCGCATGCCTGTTCACTACACCATCCTATGTTGTAGCAACAGAAGCACCAAGGCCATTACTGAGGATGATGGCATGCACCAGAAACACCAAGCAAATCAGCAAAGAGCATCATTCTGTACACAATAACATCATAGTAGTATTTTTTTTGGTCATCAGAGTCAACACGCGGCAGCAGTGTACATAAATTTTCACGAAGGCACTTAGCAGCTGAATGTTTAAGGAAGCTGTTAACGTTGTAGGCCTGCTACATTTTTGTGATGCTCCTGGTTGAACCTTCATCTCCTTGTGCTGTACCATTCTTGTACAGTGCCCCACTTCTGTCCGTCCCATACTGTGATGGTTGTACCTTGTTAAGTCGCGCGCATGACAACATGTGGAGTTACATGCATGCATGCCACGGATGAGACATGTGATGTCCAGTTCTACCATTTGACCCACGACGTGTAAGTTTTCTGTTTCATGCAAGGTTGTACATTTGTAAAAAATGGGTGTGTCTTGGCATTGGGAATGTGGATATGCAAGTGACCTTCATTGCACCCATGTGAAATTCTTTGCATACAACTAAAAATCACGCATACCTACATGGAGCTGTCAGGTGCTACTACAAAAACCTCATTTCAGGCCACCATGATTCCATCATCATTTTCCACTCACAACCTCTGACAATGTTTAATCCAGGTTGTGGACAAACCACATGAACTAATCAGAGCTCCCAGCCAGATGTGTCTTGTGTCAACAGACTTGTGTGCAAATGGACACAAAGGTGTGACATATACCCAGAGATGATAAGATGCATGTGGCTGATGTGGTATTTTTTCTGTGATACATGTGTGTGTATGTGTGTGTGTGTGTGTGTGTGTGTGTGTGTGTGTGTGTGTGTGTGTGTGTGTGTGTGTGTGTGTGTGTGTGTGTGTGTGTGTGTGTGTGTGTGTGTGTGTGCGTGTGTGTGTGTGTGTGTGTGTGTGTGTGTGTGT
>SZWC01001626.1:116720-135703 GCA_023375785.1 Penium margaritaceum
AGTAGAGTAGAGTAGAGTAGAGTAGATTAGAGTAGAGTAGAGTAGAGTAGAGTAGAGTAGAGGAGAGTAGAGTAGAGTAGAGTAGAGTAGAGTAGAGTAGAGTAGAGTAGAGTAGAGTATAGGAGTGGAGTAGAGTAGAGTAGACTAGAGTAGAGTAGAGTAAAGTAGAATAGAGTAGAGTAGATTAGAGTAGAGTAGAGTAAAGTTTGATTCCCCCCATGCATTGAAAGGGAACCTGTCAGGCCCTGCTACCATGGGCAGGAGCCCTTTAATTGAAAAAAACTCAAGCCCCAAATGTAAGATGGGATAGAATTTGAATGTGATTTGCACATAAGCTAGAGGGTTTCTGAGTAAAGAAAGGGCACACTACTATTCATGTCCCCTGTTTTGATAGTAAGTGGAAATATCCTATGCACATCAAGCACCATTTTTTGGTCTAATGATTGTCTCCTTCTAGTTTCGTACATTACTTATTGTGATCACTCAGCTATGTCCATGCTGAGTCACTCTACAGTCGGTAGACAGAAAATAGTCGGTAGACAGAAAATACAGAAGCATGCAAATTGGGCCCAGAGCTAGCCCACCAATGAAATCCCAGAGGGATGACTTCCCCCCTCTCCCCCTCACCCATGACACCGAAGGCACAGAGGGGGAGGAGAGGGGCAAGCCCCCCCCCCCCCCCCCCCCCCCTCGTCCATTATGCCGACGTCATAGAGGGGGAGGAGAGGGATGAGCTCCTCCCTCCCTCTCCTCGTCCGTGATGCCAATGGCACCAAGGGGGAGGAGAGGTTTGAGGCCCCCCTCTCCCCCTCATCCATTGTGCAAACAGTGCCAAGGGGGAGGAGAGGAGCGAGCCCCTCTCCTTCTCCCTCTTGGCCACGACACTGACGGCACGTAAACGCCAAGGGGGAGGAGAGGGGATGACCACCCCTCTCTAACACGAGCCGGCGGCCCAAGGGGGAGGAGAGGGCATGATCTCTCCTCTCTCCCCTCAGGAAGAAGGAGGAGAGGAGACGATCTCCCCTTTCTCTCCCCCTTCCCCTCTCACTTGGGCTAACAGCCCAAGGGGGGGGGGAGGGGAGGCGTCCCTCTCTGCACACCCCCTCATGAGGGCTAGCAGCCCAAGGGGGAGGCAACGGGACATACTCCCCCTTCCTCCCCTGACATGGGCCCATGTCCAAGAAGGAAGGAGGAAAGGAAGTTTGCTGTACCGGCTCACTCTCTTTCCCCTTGTACAGACACATTCCCGCCGACCGCAAGTACACATTGTGACAGTCACGGACACAAAGCACACAGAGCTCATCCATCGCCGACTGGCCCACATCCATATGGAAGCTGTCACAAACATGTTGAAGCATGATTCTGCTCATGGCATTTGTCCAACGGATTGCACCCATGGTCTCAAGGATGGTGTATGCTTAGAGTGTCATGAAGGCAAAGCACACAGACAAACGTTCCCCAAGTCCCATAGTGACAGCACAGCACCCCTTGCACTGGTTCATGCAGACCTCACCGGACCCATGCCTGTTCCCTCCCTCCAACATGGCTCATAGTATGTTCTGACTCTCACAGATGACTACAGTCGCTTTCGCTGGGCCTTCTTACTGAAATCCAAGGCAGATGCTCAAAGATCCATCACGGAGTGGATAGCTCTAGCTGAACGACAGACGGGGTGTAAGCCCCTTGTACTGCGAACTGACAGGGGAGGGAAATTTCTGGTAACCTTGTCCGCTGAACTCAAAGTCATAGGAATTGAACATCAGAGTGTGCCTGTCTTTGTCCCCAGTCAAGCACAACGGTCTGGCAGACCAGTGGCACAAGACCTTGGTGCAGTCTCGCCTGTGCCTACGGATCTGCTCACACCTACAGATCTAGGGACAGGACTTAACTGACACCTACGCACCTGTCGGGAAGTATGGGACAGGCCTGCTGGCAGCTGCAGCACATGAGGATTTGGACACCTACCAAATGGATGTAAAAAATTCCTTTCTCAACGGATCTCTTGAAGAGGAACTGTATGTCAAAAAACCGGAAGGTTTTGATGATGGTACCGTCAGGGTGTGGTTACTGCTGAAAGATCTCTATGGTCTCAAACATGCTCCAAGGTGTTGGAAAAAGGAAATCAGAAGCACACTGGAACATGGTGGGTTTACATAAAGCATCTGTGATCCCTCGCTGTTTCTGCAATGGGAGGACGGTGCACCAGTCGTTTTGCTTGTCTATGTGGATGACCTGTTGATCTTTTCTCCTTCATCCAGACTCATATCACAAACCAAAGCACTGCTCACTGCGCACTACTGCATGACGTATTTGGGTGAGGTACAAAATTTTCTTGGCATGACCGTAGTCAGGAACAGACCAGCAAAAACACTTGCACTGCATCAAGGACAGTTCACTACACACCTGACCACACTGTTCAAACACCTTGTGCAACATCTAGTGCCACAACATTCACCCATGAGCCCAGACATCAATGCTCACCTGCTGGATGCACGGACAATGGACTATGGACCGACAACTGATCCCACATTGTACCGACAGATCACGGGCAGCCAGTCATACATGGCCACCACTACGCGATCGGATATCTTGTGTGCTGTAATGTGCTTGCCCAGTTCAGCCAACAATCATGCAGCACGCATCACAAAGAATTGCTCAAGCTTCTGCGTTATGTGCTGGACACGGCTGAGCTTGGACTGGTATTTGCTTCAGCTCAGGACCCAATGCTTCATGGCTATTATGGAGCAATTATGCGCGTGATCGTGCAGCCCGCAGCCGTGGTGGTTATGTGTTTTGTGCATGGGGCACAGCTGTGTCATGGCAAAGTGCAAAGCAGTCATGTGTGGCACGGAGTGTTGCTGAAGCTGAGTATATGGCATTGGGCGAGGCGGCATGTGAGGGCATCTTGCTTGCACGCCTGTTGCAAGAATTGGGATTGGAGGTGCCTGCTGTGTCATTGTATAGCAACAACTCTGCTGCACGCCGCATTGCTGCCAATGATGCTGTGCTGCATCCACACACCAAGCATATCAATGCCAAATACCACTTTGTACGAGAAGCTGCTGAAGCTGGTGTCATCCAAGTTTGTGCCATAAGTGGGAAGGCGCAGTTAGCAGATTTCCTCACCAAAGCCCTCCCTTCTCCTTCCCTCCTGTTTCAACTGCATCAATTGGGTTGCAAACCTGCCGCATTCCCATCCAAGGGGGCGTGTTAATTTCTATGTACATGTATGCAACCTTGGATACATGTACACGCTTGTGTTCGTGAGTGCGCAGGACACATTGGTCCCGGGAGTGGAGGTGACGCACCGTGAGCGCACGGCATCCCGGCGTTTCCTCACAACATTCCGGGATTTGTGCCCTTGTGTGCTCGTCTCCACCCTGGTCACGTGGCCTGTTGACTCTCCCTACTAGGCTGCTCTCACATTGTTGACCTGGTTTAACATCATTTCGATGCAACTCTTGAGAGACCTTGATTGATCCCTTGTTCAGAGACTTTTAGGACAACTATAGGCTTGTTTGTTGTTTGAGTGTGCTTAGGTGCCCTCGGGTTATCCGAGTTCAGAAACCAAAATTTGAGGGGGTGAGCAAGAACTTTGCCCTCACACTTTGCAGGTCGCCGGCGAGCCTCACTCGCCGGCCACTGGGTGAGGATTGACTGGCGATCCTCACCCGTAAGAGGGGGACCTCCTCTTACTCAGACACTTGTGTTGTTTTTGGGATAGCCGTCCGGCGTTTCTGATTCTTGCTCACACCACAGTGCACCATTTTCCATGAAACAAGTTGCAATCTACTCCCTAGAAGATCCTCAGTTCTCACCCTGACCGATGAATTCACCTGGATGTGGTGGGTTTATAGACCCCGCCACAAGAGCGATGCCGCGCACGTGGTCCGCCTGTGGCTTGTGATGGCTGAGCATCAGTCTCGTCACACCCTGCACACGTTTTGCTCCGATCGTGGTGGCGAGTTCTTACGCGAGATGGATGCCTACTTTGGTGAGCATGGTATTTTTTACCTGCTCTCTTCTTCCACTACACCACAGCAGAACGGTGTGTCTCAGCGTTGAAACCGCACCATGGAGGATGCGATTTGGGCTATGCGGTCTGGATGCGGTCTTCTAGAGTCCTTTGCCTTTGAGGGCTTCTCCTACATGATGTGGGCCTGGAACCTCTTGCCGCATGGTCTGCTTCCAGACCATGTCACACGGTACAAATTGTGGTTCGGCCATCGTGCTGATCTCCGTCTTGCCCGCTTTTGGGGTTCATCGCTTGCGTCTGGTACACCGAGGACCATCAGGGATCCAAGGTCTCACCTCGGGGACATATGTGTACCTTCCTCGGTATCTCCCCGCGGTCAAAAGCCTGGCGCTTTTGGGACCCTGCTCGCCATCGCATTGTCGAGTCTCGAGATGCTCTCTTCTTTGAGGCTCTCACCTACAGTGACATGTCCAGCATTCTGTCGCTGGCCGCCGACCACGTCCCTACTTGTGTGGCCTCCTGACGGATAGGGGAGTATAGTCATGCGGATTGGTCTATCCAGGCGTCCTCACCTATGGTCCGGTCTCCGGCTGCGGACGATCCGACCATCGTGGTTGTAGGTCAAGTAGCCTCATTAGTCCCCTCTGGCCCACTTGATCCCGTGCCGATGTCAAACCCCTCTGGTACACATGATCCGAAGGCCCTTGGCCTAAGTGTCCAGGAAGACTACACTGAGGTACATCCAGCATGTCCTGTTGGCCACAAGTTTTTCTCCCTAGAGTTCTCGGTTGCTTGCAATACCACAGCCAACCTTGTCGTGGTCAGATCGAGTCTGGAGGCATGTGTTTTATCCTTCCGCTGCTCTCCCTCGATGACGCCTGATCCAGGCGCATTGAAGCAAGCAATCTCAGCTCAGGATACAGACTAGTGGCGTGCTGCTTGTGAGGATGAGCTCAGAGTCATCCGTGAGCACGAGATCTATGAGCTTGTCGACCTCTCACCTGGGCGGAAGGCTGTACAGGCCAATTGGATCTTTCACAAGAAGGTCAAGCCTGATGGTACACTAGATTGCTACAAGGCTCGCTTGACGGCCAAGGGATTATCGCAGGTTGAGGGTGTAGATTTCACTGACACCTTCGCACCCATTGGCCGCATGACCACCACTCGCGCTCTGTTCGGGATTGTTGCTGACTAAAACAAGGAGCTACACCAGATGGATGTGAACAATGAGTTCCTCCATGGCACCTTATAGGAGGAGATCTACATGGTTCAGCCACCTTGATTCAAGGTCGGTGACAAGGTCTGGCACTTGCGCAAGGCCTTGTATGGCCTGAAACAGTCACCCAGGTGCTGGAACTTGGAAATCACCGGCACACTGACAAGTATCGGTTATGTTCAGAGTGCCTCGGACCCGTCCCTCTTTCTCAGACGGATAGCTGAGAGCCTCACCGCCATCTTGGTCTACGTGGACGACCTCCAGATTGCATCTCCTTCAACGGAGGTTGTGAAGGAGGCCAATGCAGTCCTTCAGGCTACCTACAAGATGAAGGACCTTGGTCCTACAGCTATGGTTTTTTTGATGGAGATGGTGCATGATCGTCAGTGACGGACACTCTTGTTGCATCAGGCATGTTATTCCCGTGTTGTGTCTGATCGGTTTGCTGACCTCTTTGGTGCACTTCCCACATCCTCCACCCCATCACACGTCACGGGCAGGATGCTTGAAAGGTAGAACATTCACTAGAGTTAGGGGAGACAGTAGATGTGGCCCTGTACTTGAGTCTGATTACGTGGCCACTACCACACGACCCGACATTGCCTTCACCGTCAACCTCCTTACACAGTTTTTACAGTTTCCTCGGGTGAGAGCCCTTCAAGCAGTTGTATGAGTAGTGCGGTACGTGGTATCCACACCGTACCTCGCTCTCTGCTTTTGACGGTAGTGTTCGGTGGTAGTCGACGGCTACACAGACAGTGGCTGGACGTGGAGTCCTGATGGACACAATCAGACAGGCTACGTGTTCCTACTTGGTGGCACCGCTGTTTCGTGGCGTAGCGGCAAGCAGGGTTGTATTACACGTAGCTCATCAAAGGCTGAGTATGTTGCGCTTGGGACTGGGGTTTTTGAGGCGGTGTGCCTACAATGTATTTCGTGAGTTGGAACAGTCTCTGCCTTGCGTCGTTCTGCGCTATGAAAACCAGAGTGCTCTTGCCATTGTAGAGAACTCTAGTGTGTTTCATGCACACACGAAGCACATTGCTATTGAGCATCACTTTGTGTGTGATCTTGTGGAGCGACATGGTGATCTCCCTCATCTTGGTTGGCACGGACATGCAGCGGGCTGACTTCTTGACCAAGGCACTTGCGCTCGGAAATTTCATGGTGGCCATTTGTTCTGAAGGGCTTTGCCCCTTGCCTAAGAGCGGCTGAGAGTGGGATGTGTGAGCATGGACTGCTGAGCATCTTGTTGTGCACCTGTGTCAGTTTTACACGTGTATGGACATGCGTACCATCGGGTCCTGGGAGAGTGTTGTGATGTGATTCGTCCTCGTGTGTTTGTACAGCTTACTTTGACCACTCGGCCATGTCCATGCTCGTGCAGATCCCTGATGCGGTTGTAGCTAGCGCCGGAGCTCCAAAGAGTGGTGGCTCCATCCACCAGTAGCTGCCAGACAGCTGCCAAGACATCGCGGGTGCTTGCCGGGGTGCTTTGCGGTTTTTCTGCAGACGCTAGAGTTTTCTCGGTGGACTGGCTCTCAATCCCGATTTGCATGTTTTGCACCGTCTGTCCACCAATCAATACCAGACTTGTGCATGTGACCAGTCGTGGTCCAGCTCAAGATTCTGCATCTCTAGGTTCAGACGGTGTTGCGACACTGTCGCGTGCGTCACTTGCCGTGCGCCCCGGCAGCTATCTATGTTGTGTGCGATTCAGTTGTCATCTCTCTGCATTACTAAGCTATTGAAGCTTATGAGACTTTGCGCGTCTCCCTAGCCTGATCCTTGCTGTTTCTTGCATCTGCTTGCTTGCTAGTCTGCCTGCTGACTGGACAGTGTCACCACGTCAGCAGCAGCGAGGTTAGGAAGCTTCCTAGCAATTTCTGAGGCACATCCCTGCCGGGGAAGTTCTCGCTGGGATCGTGGTAGTGCTCAAGTCTGCTTATGTGGGACACCGGGTGAACTTGAATAGTTTCGGGGAGTTCGAGTCGTGCAACCATGGGGGTTTGCATGCGCTCAATCTCAAACGGTCCAAATCATCGGGGTTTGAGTTTCAAACATTTGGCTATGTGGAGTTTGATGTTTGCCAAACTGAGGAGAACCTTGTCGCAAGCGGTGAACATCATCGCTGCAATATCAGTCAGCTGCTCGCTTCATTGCCGCTTGTGTCTTTGCGAGCGTTTTTTGTGTTGTCCCAGATGGTGGAGAAGTCATAGCGTTAGATGTCGACAGCGGAAATGTTGCTCTGGCTGTGAATTCCGGCTGGTGTGGCAAGAAGATTGTCTTACACCACTTTGAACGGAGATTTACTAGTTCCGGTGGACGTTGCCAAGTTATATGCGATTTCGGTGGTCGGGAGTTTGACTGCCCAATCCATTCAATGTGGTTCGTATAATGTTTGGAGAAGTTGTTCGAGCGTCTGATTGGTCCGCTCGGTTTGTGCCTCGGTTTAAGGGTAGAACGCCGTTGAAAGTTGGATCCGACTGCCATAGAAATCCATTAGTCTCTGAGAGATACGGCTGGTAAATCGACAGCCTCTATCGCTTGTGATGGTTCTTGGCACGCCGTGTACCTTTACGATGCTGTTTAGAAACACTCATGTTGTCCCTTCGACGGTTACGGTGATCATCGTCGAATAAAGTGGGAAATTTTGGATAACCTATGGATAACCACAAGGATGGTGTCATATCCCTCGGGTGTGACCGGTAATCCAGTGATGAAGTCCATGGAGATGTCAGTCCATGGTTCCGTCGCAACAAGGAGTTGCTGCAGAAGTCCAGGTGACCGTGTGCGAGGGGCTTTTAGTCGCTCACACGTGTCACATGGTTTGTAGAATTTGGCCACGTTGGTTTGCATCTTGTCCCACCAGTAGTGCTTCGCCAGCTTCTTCAGCGTCTTTTCCTCTCCAAAATTTCCACCATAACGGGTGTCGTGGCACTCCTCAAGGAGCATACGGCGGAGTTCTTTGTTCAGAGGTATGACCACCTGGCGAGTGAATCGTCGTCGCCAATAGGGTGCATCGTAACAAAACTTGGACTTGTCATATCTGCCATGCTGTTCGTAGCCACATGTGAATAACACCTCGATACACGAATCTTGCTGAAGTTAAAGCGTTGCTGCTTCAGCCAACAGGTCCGGTTGGCGGCCGAGAAAATATGCTATGTTTGTTTTGCCCGGCCGATACTTGATATCGTAGTCAAACCCAGATTCAAGAAACTCCATCCATCGGGTTTGACGTCAACTGAGGTTTGGCTACGTCTTCAAATATTTTAGTGCATGATGATTGGTGTGTACGACACATCTGCGGTATTCAAGACAGCACCGCCACCTCTTAAATGCATGTACGACAGCCAGCATCTCCTTTCTGTGTATGGCGTAGTTAAATTCCGGTCTGTGTAACCTTTGCAACACATACGCCACTGGTTGCTCTCTGCTGCCGTGATCTTGTAGGAGAAATGTGCCAGTGGCTAGGTCCAAGGTGTCCGTAGCCACGATGTAGTTGATCATTGGATCAGCTAATCATAGGGATGGCACCGAGGTCAGAGCATTCTGCAAAGCAGTGAATTCTTCTTGTTTGTTGTCTCCCCACCGCCACTCATTTTATTTTCAAGTGAGATTACAGAGAGGCGCTGACGTTTGGAAAATAATCCCGTACAAAGTGCCGGTAGTAATTGCAGAAGCCGATGAAAAATTGAACATCTTGGACGTTGGTCGGCGTCGTCCAATCAACGACTGTTGCCACTTTCCTTGGATCCATGGTGATCCATCCGCCGTTGATGACATGACCCAAAAACTCGATCAAACGGCGACCAAAGTTGCAATTCAAGAGTACATTTCTCTCTTTGTAAAACTTTTTGAACTCTTTGGAGAATTCTATTGTGCTCCTCCGGGTTACGGCTGTACACCAGAATGTTGTCGAGGAACACCACGACAAAATCGTCCAGGTACGGGCAAAAATGTTGTTCATTGCCGCCATGAAAATTGCCGGGGCATTTGTGAGTTCAAACGGCATAACCGTGAACTCGAAATTCCCGTAGCATGTTCGGAATGTTGTCTTCTTGATGTCGATATCTGCCACGTGGATCTGGTGATAGCCGTTGTGTAGGTTGATTTTTTGGAAGATTCGGGCTCCTCAGAGCTGGTCAAAACATTCGTCGGCTTAGGGAATAGGGTAGCGGTTCTTGATGGGAGTGTTTTTTAACACTCACTAGTCCACGCACATTTTCATTTTTCCAGTTTTCTTTTTCACGAACAGTACTGGTGCGACGTATGGTGACGTAGATTGGAGGATGAACCCTTGACCGAGCATCTCGTCGAGCTGTTTTTTTAGCTGTCAGCTCATGGTCACTCATCCGATAGGCTCCTTGAATGGTGGGTCAGTTGCCCAGTTTTAACTCGATGCGATGGTCGATGTCTTGCTAAGGTGGCAAGGCTTTTGGGAGTTTGTCAGGGAAGACGTCCGCAAACTCTCGAATGAGAGCTGCGGACTCCTCGAGAGCCATCACAAACTTTGTTGATGTCGATGAGGCCGATGAGGCTGACGAGGCTAATGAGTCAGCTTCTCCCACTTTCGCTTCCTCCATCGGCTCGAGATGTATGAGCCATTCATCATATACAATGCTTGGCCAAATTGAGCAGTATCAGCTGCATAGGTTATTGCTTCTCTGTTGTTGTGGTTTCCTCTCCTACTTCTGTTCTTGTCTTCCGTCCCATACACGGAACTTGTCGTTTGGCACTGTTGATTTACACGTAGACGTCGCCACCGTTCCAATCGACTACAAATTGTACTGCTACAAGAAATTGCATCTGAGAATGATTTTGTGATCACTCATTAGACATGGCCTCCAGACTGTTACATCCCGCAAGTCTCTCACTTGCAATCATAGTGGTTCTTGGAGACTCCGTATTTGTAATATTCCATCAACATTTTTGCCTTCAAACACCCCTGGTTCAGTCTACAAACCCAGATTTTGATCCATGTCATTGCTTACAAAACTATGAGAGGCCCCTCCATCCAATAGTGCTGGTACCATTCTGCGACTCTTGCAACCTCGGGGTTGCACGTTCAATAGTATCGCCGGTTGCTTGTCCTTGTACCCCTTGTCAAACTGAGCAATCTCTGAAACCCTCAGTGACGTCGTTTGGTGCAAATCGCTCCTCTGTGGCGATTGTTTGGTGCAGATCGCTCCTCGTGAACAAGAGTCACGCCTTTCACTACTGTCCCTTGCCATTTTCCAACTCATTTTTCTATAAATTCCCCCCCTTTTGGCCTGCTTCTTGCCTCGGATATTTTGAGAAATATGCCTGAATTTTGCGTAGTTTTAGAAGGTGCATGTGTTTCTTTGGTCGACAACGTCAACTTCCATCAAAGTCGAGGAGTCCCCTGACTGGATTTTTCCGTTCCCACGATGATTGTGGTTGGGAGGTTGCCAGTCAAGATCCGAGCGTTGTAGTTGGTACTGTCGATCCCTTTTTGCGGCTGCGATCATTTGTGATAAGCTGTTCTGGATGCCGAAGATGGCGATCGCTCACCGGATGTCTCATTTGAGGCCATTGTTGTAGTGAAAGGAGAGTTCGTCAGGGGCGATGTCTGTACCAGTGATGATCTCGTGGAATCTCTGTGTGTACTCTACCATGCTAGACTGCTGACGTAGACGCTGAAGTTTATACCGTGCGTCAAGCTTCTCGTTCAGCCATCCAAAACGTGCGAGTATTACGTGCAAAAATTTGCTCAAGTTGGTTGGTGGCGTCGGCGCGTCTTGCCATTGCGGTTTGATCAGCTCCAAGGGTAGAATGCCTACGGTTGGCGATATGAGACGGGCCGTTGGCCGTTGATGAGACCCTGCCGGTCTCCTCCTGCCATTCGATGGCCTTTAGGTTGGACCACCAACTTAATGCCGTGCCATGCAGAACCGTGGCCGCGAGGTCAATTTTCTTCCAATCGCAGTTGACCCAAGCAACGGTGAAGTACACCTCTAAGCTCGTCAGTCACATATAGAACCTTTGGAATTCGCAGGATTGATCAGTTCAGGAAGCATCAGACGAATCTTGTGTTTGTTTGAGAGTTGGGTGTTTCTTTCGACAAGCACCACCTCTCGTGCACTTGCATTACAAAGAGCCTCCATCACGACCTGGAGTTGTTGGAGAAAATGGCTGTTGATTCCCTCAAGTGCGGAAATAGGGTTCACCAGCTCCTCGTTGATCTGTGCCTATCATCCGGTGTCACCTGTCATTCCTGTTGCAGATGTTGAGGGCGTTGGTAGGGGCGGCTGGTTTACCGCCGTTGGATCCATGACCGGTTTGGCCGTCGGAACCGTCGGGACTGACCCAGCTGCCGCATACCCTGCCACGCCGGCATTCGCTGCCACTTCAGGATTTGCGTGTATGGTCACATTTTGCTCCTCCGCCGCCAAAGTCCTTACCGAAGACCCGCCGCTGGTCATCGGGTGCACTTGCTCGCTTCACATTGTAGCCGCAAATTCTGCGAAGTATTGACGTGCGATATACGCTGTCGACTTGTCCGAAGTAGTCCTTTGGATGAGTAAATTGGTTGGATCCCTCTCCAGCACCGCCGCGCTTTTATACCAAGTGTTCTGCCGAACGGAGCATTGATGATGAACAGGTCCAAATTGTGAGGCAGAACACGGTTTGAGAATTTGGGACAATTGACCAATAATAAAAATTAGCGATAAGTGTACTTCGATGCCAAGTGTCAAAATGACCAAACACATATATACAAGTGTCGAGTTACAAATGAGTTGTAGGGTTGATCGTCAAGGGATGCATGCGGAGTCGCGTCGTGGCCGGTCAGATCAAGAAGCTCCGCCGAGGAATTGGGGAACTTAAAAGATCAGGGATGCATGCGAGATGCATCTTTTTAGATCTTATTAATTCTTGATGCATTGAGAAGCCGGCCAAAAGCTCGTGATACTTGTGTCGATGTTTCTCGATAGTGATCGAAGTTCTCGGAATGTGCGAGAAGGGTCGCCGGAGGGCGAGGGAACTTGGCCAAATTCTCCTTGACCGTCGGAGCAAAAAGTGGGGTCTCGACGAGTGGTGGACTATTTGTGTGATGACATAAATGCCCACTCCGATGGTTTAGGGACTCGAGTACGTCTGGTATGTAACAGGGTCCTCGGCGCTCGAGCAGAACGACACGTGCGAGTTTGCGCCGTGAGTGGCTTCTACGAGAATCTCTGCCGAGACGTCATGGAGTTTCGAGAATGTTGAGGCACATCCTTATAAATTCCAGCGCAGTCAAGAAGTCAACCAAATAATATCAAAACACTGATATATTTTGTGACAACTCTATCGGCCTTTATCGAAGGTGCTTGAAGTTGTAACAAATGTCTGGAATGAAATACCGGAGTTTGAGGGAGTTGGCCAAAAGGCCCTTGGCCGACAGCGTAAAACTCTCGAGGTCGACGCATGGTGGGCCATGAACGTGATGACAGCAATGCCCACTCGTGGGGTTTTGGGACTCGCGTACGTCAAAGATGAACACCCCCCCTTTTAAGCCGCAAAGCCCCAGCGCATCAGCAAACGTAGACCAGTGACGAAGGTTGTAGCCGTCAATTAGATGATTGATGTCTTGGAGGTTGTCGTACAACTCCCAAATATCATGCAGGGCGTCATAGCCGTGCCACTTGACCAGATACTTGGTCATTTTTCCACAGCGTCAATGTCCAATGATGTTTTCAATCACATTCTCGGTATCCCCGTCCACTTGTACAAGAGGTGGAGGTGCACCGTCTCTGCGGGGGATGCTTGTCCTAGGGTCCTAGTAGTGCTTCAACTTCCTGATATGGAATACAGTGTGGATTGCCATGCTTTCGGGCAGCCGAATTCGAGTGACAACGGGGGTTTGTATTTGCGCCCCATGGAGTTGGTCGATAAGTTTGTTTGCTAGTGGGAAAGGGTAGCGGTTCTTGATGGTGATTTCATTCAATGCTTGGTAGTCCACGCTCATCTGCATCCCTCCATTTTTCTTTTTCATGAAAAGTATAGGTATCCCGTAGGATGAAGTGGAGGGTCTGATGAACCAATGGCCGAGCATCTTTTCCAACTGATTTTTTAGTTTGGTCAACTTACGCTCATCTGCATCCCCTTCTCCGTCGGTTTGTTGTATGGATTTATGTCTATCTGATGGTCGATATTCCACCGTGGAGGTAGCTCTTGGGGTAGTTTATCCGGAAGAAATACATTGAACTCCTTGATAAGTGTCGCAAACTCCTCTACTATTACCATGAAGTTCTCAGGTGTTGAGGTCGTCGTTGTCACCTGAGCAGTTGTAATTCCTTCTGCTTATCCTGCTTCCATGTGGATTATCCTGCTTCCACGTAGCTACACTTGAGCACCATGCTCCAGGTACCTCTTGGCAGCATCTAGAGATATCAATTGGTGTTTTGTGGTTGCCGCAACTTCCTCTGATACTTCCCATCACTGTTGTTGTGTCGTGGATCACTCGACCAGAGGTGTCGTTTTCTACTAGCGATGTTGGAGTAGACCGGTCCGCTGCTCCAGTCCACTTGCTGATAGTTTCGGTATAGGAAATATCACCCGAGGATGTTTTTGTGATCGCTCATGAGGCAAGCTCTCGAGATTGTTACATTGTGCATGTCTTTGACTTGCAGTCAGCGTGGTTTGCGAAGTCAACGGATCTGCAGCCATCCATCAACAGTTTTTATCCTTCAAAAACCCCTGGTCTGTTCTCAAAACCCAGCTTCTGAACCATGTTGTTGCTTACAAAGCTGTGAGAAGCTCCTCCATCCAGTAGTTCCAGTACCATTTATATGACTCTTACAACCCATCCATTGTACCCGTAGCAGTATCGCTGGTTGGTCATCTCCATACACCTCGACTCAATTTGCAATCTCAGGAACCCTTGTATTTGGTGATGTGAGCCACTCAGATTGGCCAGCATAGAATTTTCTGACCAAATAGGAGCCTCGCCGTCTACTCCTGCCCTTTGCCATTTCCCAACTCCTCATTTTTATCTCCAACTTGCCCCGTTTTTGGTTTGTTGATATCATTTCCAACAGTCACACAAGATATAACCCGGCTTCCTGCACGTCCACCAGAGCCATTAATCGCATTGACTGATGGTGTCAATCTCCGTCAGAGACGAGGTTTCCGTTGGCTGCGATTTTCATCCACCACAATAAGAATTGTGGCTTTGGGGTCGCCAGCCATTGGATTGCTGCATCCGAGCGTTGTAGTCGGCACTGTCAATGCGATTAGCTGTTGCAATCATTTGCGGATGGTCTTCCTAGATGCTAAAAATGGCAATTGCTCGCTTGCTCGCCTGCTCACTTGTTATAGTAGAAGTACAGTTTGTCGGTGGCAAGGTCACCGCCGGTGTCGTTTTCAAGTTTGGTTCGAGCCGATTGTAACCGGTTTGGTTTGCTGAACCGGCTCAAAATATAACCATTTCGGTATGGCTTGGTTTGGTTCGGTTCAGGTCTGAACCAACTCAACACCTCTAGATGCAACCCTCCAGCAAGCTGGCAAAGCAGGAAATCCAACATCCACTTAAAAAGTGGGAAAGCCTTGTAATCGGATCCATGCCATAAACTATATCTCACTGTGCCAAAAAACACCCAGCTCTGGAGACCAGAATGTTTTCAAAAGCAAGAAGTGGGTCTTCTTAAAGCTTCGGAAAGATGCTCACTTCTCAAAATTGTGAATTATGATGGAGAAGGGTTGAAACCATAGAAATTAGTTTCCATAGTTCAATACGGTTTTTATTCGAACAATGGTTGAGAATCCTTGTAATTTGTGTTTCCAAAATGTACTTACATTTTGAAAATATCATAACTAGTGGAGGAATATTTCCATGAATTATAATTTATGTGAGAATCCTTTCCAAATCATTGTGTACGGAATTATTGGATTCTTTGTTTCTAAGAAGCATCTCATTACCTTCCAGTTTCCACTGTTGGCATGGTAAGAAATTTCCTACTAGTGACTTGTGTATGGTTTTCTATGGTATGCACTATTGGATGAATGTATGAATTTGGGTTGATTGGCTCTAAATTAGGTTGGGGTAATTTGGGACAAAATTCGGGGAGAATAACTGGTCAAAATCCACAAAATTCTTCAACTCAGGTTGCGGATGCACTTTGTTTAAATAATAATAGCAATTGTGCATCAAGAAGAATCCTCGATCTTAAAAGTAGAAGACACTGTAAGTACCAATCCCAACTGGTTACTTCACTACGTGCCGGTGCAATACAGCATGTGTCTTTTGTAGAAAATGACTGCCGCTTGCATGTGCATTTTGTACAAAATGACTACCATAGTAGACGCAAGTACACAAGTACTGGTGGCAAAATTTGTGTGGTTTTAAAACACACCACTGATACAAGTGTGAGTTGCACTTTAGTCAAGGATATCAGATGCATCAGTGACACTCTAGTGGATGCACTACTTGTACACCATAGAGTACACAACAAGTACGAAATGTGTTGTGACATGAGTGCCAATTGTGCCATGGATGCCACTGCCAAAACCATCTTTTGTGTGGATTTTAACTAAATAATAATGTGAGTTTCAATCTCACTCAACACATACATATTTGTGGAGATCTCCGTACAAGGGCCGATAGCACAAAGGTTACAAGTACCGGTTGTAATTTGAATATGACTGGAACAAGAAAGGCAATTAGAAGATTGAAACTAGTGCTGAATGCACCAATTTCCCAAGCACCAAGGGCGTTTTCACGTATTGACGCAAGTTGCATTCTGTGATTTTGTCATGGATGTTGAATGCACCACACCGCACCACACCACACCTTGCTACAAGAGACCATAGCACACCATACTACAGAACACTGTGCCATGGCATGCCAACCACGGGCACATGCCATCCATAGTCCTCCCATGTTGATGACTGCACAATGTACTGTGATCCCATGAGAGCCACGTTCTCTATAGCAGGTGGAACATGACCCGTTTTCAAGAGTGCAGCAGATGCCATCGACAAAGCACATGATGGGGCAGCACCGTGCGACAGCAGCAGACGCCCAGACGAAGACCCTATTTCCCGGTTGCCACCGCTTCGACTGGTGGGGAGGGAGGCAAGGTTGATGCTGGCGGCTCCATCGGAAACGATTATGAGGGCTACGATAGTCATGGAGGTGGATGGAAGCCTCTCAGAAGTTGTGCTAGAGAGGAGCAGGACCACACGGGTCAAGCACTCATTGAGAAGGTGCACAGGCATCATGAGGCTCTGCGGGTAACGCAAAAAAAATGCATAGGATGGGAGAACCTTCTCCTTGGACTGTAGTGCAACCCAACAACGCTCAATCAAGGAAAGTGCCAAGTCACATGCACTGTACCTCATGTTAAACATAGAAAAGGGTGTTGATATCAACATCAGGACAATGTTGGCACTACTACCACCACTAATCTAAATTCAATTGACCATCCTCCAAAGGCAAGTGACGGACACCGGCCAAAGTCACAAATCTACAGCAACATTTCCCAGCATCACCCAATTATGCTAGGGTTGAAAAGGAGCAAAATGGTATCCATTATTTGCACAAACCCCATATCAGGTATCGAATGTTGATATCGACATCAGGACAATTTTGGCACTACTACCACCACTAACCTAAAGTCAATTGACCATCTTCCAAAGGCAAGTGACGGACACCGGCCAATGTCACAAATCTACAGCAACATTTCCCAGCATCACCCAATTATGCTAGGGTTGAAAAGGAGCAAAATGGTATCCATTATTTGCACAAACCCCATATCAGGTATCGAATGTTGATATCGACATCAGGACAATGTTGGCACTACTACCACCACTAAACAAAACTCGATTGACCATCCTCCAAAAGCAAGTGATGGACGCTGGCCAATGTCACAAATCTACAGCAACGTTGCCCAACATCACCCAATTATGCCCAGGTATTGCCCTTATATAGAGATGCTAGTAGCAGGGATGCAGATGGGATGCCGTGTAGCGTGGGCTGAAGACAATTCAGGACTAGATCTGCAGTATGATTTGCAAAGGTGTCCTGGTCCTCTTGCTCAGGATGCAACCCTTTTTTACATTTACATTGGGTAGTAAGAGAAGTTTGGAGTGCACTCCAAACTACCCAATGTATATGTAAAACAGGGTTGCTGCAGCATGCTCACACTGCAGCTCTACTTGCAAGGGAGTGTACTTCTCACCTTCCACTGCATTGTGCCAGCTACACCACTATGCCGAGAAAATAGTGGTAGAGTTTCCCTTGCCAAAGTAAGCGTGGGAAACATATAGTGAGTGTCTCATCTCGTGGCTATGCTGCAAGGCAATGGACCTCAGCACACAAACATGCCATCGCAGAGAGAGAAGAGAGAGGGGACAAGAGAGGGTGCCACACTCACCAGGCCTAGCAGTAGAGGGAGAATAGGGGAGGAAGGGGAGCTGCAACAGATGCTGCAATGACTGTAACAGTTGACAATGCAGATACAAGAAGATATGCAACACCTGCCAGCACTGCACCTTCAAGTGTAGAGATTTTTTCTGTTGTGGAGACGAGTACAAGTGCGTGGTGGATTGAAGTTGATGTAGATGGAGAAAAGAAGGCCTGAGACCTGGAACAATGTATGGAGGTCACTATATTAGAAAGAGCGGTGGCTGCTGCTGCTGCCACTACTGCTATAACATCTACTGCACTATCCACCTGGGTGACTACATTGACTACAGCTGCACAAAGGATTCCTTGATCAATCACAGCTGTGGTATATGTGCCAATAGCCCTACCAGCTTTAGTGCTGGCATGTGTACGAGTAGGAAATGCAGTCCCAGCAAATGTAAATGAAACAATACTACTAGAGATAAGTGTTGCATGTAGGAAAGAGATAACTTCAAAGGCCCCTGATGAAGCAGACTCAGATCCAAAGACAACAAGACAGGAATAGGAGCGAGGAGCAGAGGGTCTATGAGATATTGTAGGGGTTTCTTTCACAGCTCTGCCAAGTGTTGCACGCTAACTCTGCGGTCACGTTCTATGGGCAATGGGAGGTCTTACAAAGGATCAAAGTGGTTGGCTGTTCAGTGGAGGTCCCGTGGATGGGGCGTTATGAGGTGTTGGAAAGTCTTCGGATGCCGACTCAGTAGCATGTTTGAGGGTCTGATCGTAGTCCTCACAGAGGGTGGTAACCTGGTCCATGGTGACAGACACGTGACCACTGTTCACGTTTCTCCCTCGCCGCGTAGTACACCACCTCATCCTCAATGTGGGCGCGCTCGCGCATGGCCGTTGGTGACATGGGAACGGGCTCGTTTTTGGGTGGTGAAGCGATTGTGATGGCCCCTATAAGCCTTACCAAGCAGAAGCACACGTAACCATCAAGAAATTCTATTACAGTTGTGATAGAGGCAATAGTTCTTTGATGATTCCATTTCTGATGATGCCACAAAATTTGTTGATGCCACTTTTGTAGCTGTGGTCATGGCTCATGCTAATATGGCAAAAAATGTTGTTGGTCCCATTTCTACTTCTGTAGTTGCTGCTGCAGGTGGTTTGGTCACGGTGTGAGACTCGGTGTGGCTATAGACAATGTGATAGCTGGGTGCACGTGCATGGGACAAGAGGACTCCAAGCCCTAGGGCAATTGGCTACACTTCTGTGGTGAGAGCAGGACCGAGTGCCACTTGGCCGATTCGGCTGCTACCACTACTACTACCACTACTACTACTACTACTACTACTACTACTACTACTACTACTACTACTACTACTACTACTACTACTACTACTACTACTACTACTACTACTACTACTACTACTACT
>SZWC01001626.1:137685-158056 GCA_023375785.1 Penium margaritaceum
GCGTGTGTGTGTGTGTGTGTGTGTGTGTGTGTGGATAGATTCAAGAGGTCACTTGCACGTCTTACACTCAATTAACAACACGAAGTGGACCAGTGTGATGTCGAAAAATTGTTATGCAAGAAACAAAACTAAACAAAAGACAAACCATGGAAATGGTTACCAAACAAACAAGAACTCAGGTTTTGTTACAAATGGTCGCACGTAATGCTCAATCTGGTGCCGTTTGTGCACCTGTACTATCTTATGATTTGACGTTGTTTTACCTAAGATGTTGCATTGAGCACAAGGAGACAAGAAGGATCACGGATCCCATTCATCCATGTAGGACTATCTTTTGATTTTATATTCACTTCAACCAGCCATTCAATTTGCAAATTTGAGTGAGAATGATAGGGATAACGGGTTGCCGAACATATGGGTGTTGACCATGACATAAACTGGACATCAATGTTACGTCTCTAACGTGTACGAGTCCGTACAACCCGGGAGTGGGTATTTATTTCATTACATTCATGACCCACCATGCGTTGACCTCCGGATTTTTACGCCATTTGGCCGAGGTAATTTTGTCCAATTGTCCCGAGTTCCGGTGTTTTGTTCCAAGCATTTTTGAGAGATTCAGCCACCTTCCAAAATGCTCGACAGAAGTGTCACAAATTACATCAATGGGTTGATATTGTTCATTTGACTTCTCGATGGTGCTAGAATTTTGTAAAAGCATGCCTTGATAATCTCGAAGCTCCCCAACTTCTTGGCAAAGCTTCTTCAAGCAGTCACTCATGGTGCAAGCGCTGAGGACCTCGCGTATGCTTCATTCTCATTCTTAGCATTGAAAATATGTGCTCAACTCACTCGACACATGTCATCAAAATACACCTACTGCTCAATACAAATTATCCTATGTCCCAAATCCTCGAATCGTCTTTTGTCCCGCACCTCATCCCTATGAAGCACATACGTTCCGCTCAACGTAACACTTGGTATCAGCGCGCAAAGGAGCTGGGGGGGGGAACCTACACATTAACTATGTGGTGACAACCTTGCACAAGTCCTCACTGCATCTCCACCATTCAAAAGATTACAGACCTCGCGAAGATAGCGGCGAACAAAGCACGCGCAACCGGCAGCAAGCAACAGTCCTCGACGAGTAATCCGGCAATGGATTCATTCATGACTACCTCATTGTCTCCCTTTTTTTAGGTCGTAAAGGAGGCTAAGCGAATCCTCCGGGATGCTTCTAAGATGAAGGAATTTGATTCTACACCTACATTCCTCAACATGCAGATCATACATGACTATTGGCAGTGCAACCTCCTGCTTCATCATGCATCCTATGTCCTAGTTGTGGGAGAGAAATTTTCTGATCTCTTAAGTATTGTTTCCAGAGCCTCCACCACCATCACACTAGATGGGCAGGATGAGCAAAAGTGGATAACATAACATCACTAAGGGAGACGGTGGAAGCATTATTGGATCTCTCATGAAGTTGGTTACAACCACCCAGCCCAACGTTACCTTAACATTCAACCTCCTCATGCAGTTTTCATGTTGTCCACAAGAGAGAGCCATGTATGCAGTTATGTGAGTGGTATGGCACGCGGTCTCCCTATTGTACCTAAGCCTCTAACTTTATTGGTAGTGCTCAATGGTGATTGACGGCTACATAGAAAACGAAAGGGCTTGGAAGCCTGATGGCAGGATTCGGATTGCCTACATGCTTGACGGCATCGCTAGGTCATGGAACAGTTGCAAGCATGGCACCATCACATGTAGCTTCTCATAGGTAAAGTATGTTGCACTAGGTGTCGGGGCTGCTGAAGTAGTGTGGCTGTAGTGCTTTTTTTGTGAGTTGCATTTGTCCATGCCTTCCATAATCCTACGCTATGATAACCAGACTTTTCTTTCTGTTGTGGAAAACTCTCATTTAATACATGCACGCACAAAGCACATTGCCGTTGAGCATCAATTTTGAATAAATTGGAGTGGAATGTGACATTTTCCATCTGGGTCGGTACTGGCCTCGAGCGGGCTGACTTCTGGGCAAAGGCATAAGCGTGAGGAAATTGTAGAATGGCCATTCTTGCCATTAACTTTCACACGCAGTCCAAGGGTGCTTGATCATGGGATCTTTTCATGTGGATGGTAGAGTATCTCGTTGCACACTTTTGTCTGTCCCACATTTGTATAGACATTGGGTGGGATTGTCACAAGTGCGCTACAAGATTGAGTACCATTGGGTCATGGTGAAGTGTTGAGATGTGATCTGTTATTGTCTGTGTGTTCAGCTGAACACTCTGCGCTGCCCATGCTCGTGCGGATCCCTCATATCACTCACGGGCATCATCGTGTGGTCATCCACCTATCCATAGGTACAGGGCAGTTGTGGTGTTTTGCTGGAGCCTTTTTGGAGTCCACATACACTTTTTCCCCGTACGACCCTCTCCCACGTTCCACCCTCCTCCCACTTTGACATTGTAACACTGTACACTTGAGTAGTACTTCACATGCAAGCAATAAATATGAATTTACACCTCTAGATCCACTTCCCACATCCGCTTATCCCCAAGTCCCCCCTCACACCTCACCCTGGCCTTTCCCGTATAATATTAGACATTGGTTTATAATCATACCCACACCAAACTCAAACATTCATACACCTTCATATTCACTCCCCATATGCAATTTCACCTAATCAACCTCCATCTCATCCCATCCACATCTAGCTCAATCCACTTTATCCATTACACAAGTGTGCATTTCTCCTTACAAAACATTTGGTCATCCATACACCTCCTGACACACCCCTCACATACACTTCCATCCCACAAACCCCCTCAAACAATGTACAAATCCACCTTTATCTCAACCCATTCAGCACTGTTAGATAACAACTTCCTAGAACCTTCATGTTATACCATATCCCTTTATGCACACTTCTTGTAGTGTGTAAAACGGCTTTTATTGACTCTCCATCCCAAACTTTGAGGTTGCTTCAGAAATTTTGGACAGTTCGAGTTCTAAAATTATTACATTGAAGCCTTCTTTTCCTCTTTTGCATTCAAACTTCCACTTTTCTCACATGGAACAATTGTTCCTTCAAAAGTGATACTCGGTGGCATGCTAGGAAGATAATTATTTCCCCCTTGCTTCATCTCTAGGGAAAAAGGGACTTATATAATTTCTTGTAACTGCTAAGAACATTGTAAAGCTTGAACTCACCTTTGCACCAAATTTTACGGTGGTCAACAACTCCTAGAGGGGCTCGAGACATCTCTCATCAGAGTTGATGCCCGTGATGCACTAAATCTGATGAAAGCAGAGAGAC
The DNA here is from genome assembly GCA_023375785.1 of Penium margaritaceum. NCBI lineage: Eukaryota > Viridiplantae > Streptophyta > Zygnematophyceae > Desmidiales > Peniaceae > Penium > Penium margaritaceum. The sequence continues at coordinate 141,011 of SZWC01001626.1, forward strand.
GTAAGCTCATCAAATGAAACATGCACATGCCATGAACTCCTTAGACTGAAAACGAGTAAATAACGCAAGATGCACCAACACTACAGCAGAATGCGCTCTGTAGCACCCACTGCATGACCTGCTGTTGCTTTTGGTCTGGAAGCAGGTGCGACTAGGGATGCTCACTGGTTCAGGTTCATGGCTGTAACAGACATGGTGTTTTTTGTGACTACCTTCTGAACCCAAGACGTAGGCCCTCGCAAAGTGTAGTCCAAGGAGGAAAAGTGACTGGCCGCCTCGACCATTTTGGCTGAGACGAGTCATGGATAAATGGAAAGGGTTGTCATAGAGCATGTTTAGAAACATGCACCTAATCTTACTTGTTCTACGTGGTATGGCCACATTGGAATTATGGAGAATTATGGTCATTCACATACAACATCCAGTGTTGATTGCGTGATCCCTTGGCTCTTACCAAGATGATAACGTACAACCCTTCTACGTTCTTCACAATTGTCGGTGAGTCTTCACCGAAGACTCATCACACGTGCGTATCATTGGCATAGTCAATACCTTTTGGGATGTACATTGTCAACAACATCTTACCAGTTTGGAAAAGGGTGCATAGGATGAATTTTCCCATGTTCCGTGTGGTACATGTTTAACAAGACGTTGTTGGGACACCTCCTCCCCCTTTGCAAGGATTGTACTTACAACCAAATCACCGGGCGTCTCCACAAAAACCATCTACACAATAATTTCCATGTCGTTTGGACATGATCTCTTCCAATGTGTTGTTCCCAAGGTTATACCTCCCTGCAACATTGTTGGTTACCCCAGTGAACTTGGATTTTGACATTAACTATTTTTTAAGTCATTAACTTTCGTAAAAACTGGTATCTTGTGGAATTCAAAAGTACCACCAAAAAGTTTCCAGAATTTTTTTCGATGATTCTAATGGTCTACCTCCACTATTTCATCTAGTTATCAACTGGGTTCTTTTTTTTTTTTGTCTCGAACTCGGATGTTGCGGTTGATATTTATTCTGGGCCTAGTGATATTCAGGCACGTTGACGTGCCTCTTGGTGGCTCTCGAGACCACCAAGTGCTCCTTGCCTCACGTTTAACATTCACCGAATGTCAGACATGAGAGCGACGGGCATTCAACCGTTGAAAACATCGAACGGTTGAATGGTCGTTCTCGAGGTTGAAAAAGAAGAAAAAAATACATCGAGCAGGCGTCCTCGTCAAAAACAAAAACTAAACAACCCCGGTCGTCGAATTTATCAGTCTACCCCCTCTTTTGTCGATTTCAAAAGTACCCCCGAAATAATTACAAAGTGATAAAAATTATTCGAATTTATTATGGAACAACTCAATTGTCGGAATCAAAATTCACTGGGAAGTGCAATCCAATTTTGGGACATCAGTCCTCTCAGCTTACAACCACATGATTATGACCATGCATAAGTCTACCAAACCTCTTTCAGTACCCATGGGTTGGTTGGCTGAACTCAATCAATCTCCACCAAGCCCATAAAACTTGCATGCTAGATCTATCTTAGGGTTGGGAGGCACCAAGGTCCTAAGACATGGTTGCCGAGCACACTTGTCATTCAAAAATTGCACTCATCTTTGAAGGAGGCCGCATTGGTCATCTGGCATGCGCAATTGCCGTCAAATTCTGTCATCAAACACGACAATGCTCTGACCTAGATGATCTTATTCTCAACCATCATCCCCTTGCTTTGTCTGAAATGATTATCGTAGGCTGCCGCTCTTGTCCCTGTCAAAAGCACCATGCCTTTAACCAGGTCAGCTGAGAAAACTGATCTCAATATCAATAATCAAGGTGTTCATAATATGGATTTTACCAAACAGGTGTACCATAATCTCAATACATGCCGTATAAGCTAGAAGGACGATGTTCTGGTGTCAATTCCATGTGATTTTGATTGAACACTTCCGAATCACATCCGATGATCTCAAAATGACTGATTTCTAAAACTTTCTATGTTTACATAATCACATCCTAGGGCTCCATTCGGGGACCCATCAATAGATTGTGTTTGCCAAGCTGTAACAAATCATGTTGTTTCAATGTCTGCTATTGTATATATTCGACTTTTTGACTCAATAGAGTACTTTTCATATTCCTCACCCAAGGCACTTGTAGATGGTATCACCCTCAATGAAGACCACCGCAGAAATTCCAAAAACATATTGTACTTGCATTTTGCAATTTACATCAATTTAACCATCCCCAAAACCAATGGAGTTTAATTGCTTCACCATGACCTTCCAGGCCAACAAGCGTGGTTTGACTATATTGTAGTCAAATATGATTATCATCCGTGGATGGAAACTCACATTTTTTACACCCCTGGTGTTGTTTTAAGGAACTTGGTGGTACCGATAGAGGTTTCCTCCATTATTTCTGTCGGAGATTGGTTTTGTTTTAATATCACTTTTTGGCTTTCTTTTACGCATTGACATAGCATAGATGGAGTTACACCATTATGCATGATCAGAATCCATCCGCATGATGTTTGAAGAGCATGACGTACACCATTGGTGTAGCATGTCACGATATCTTAAAATTTGAGCCTTCTTAAAAATGACGACTCATTACATGGTCGGTCAGACCACCAAGATGTGCGTGCCAAGACATTGTCAGCATAAAGCAATCAGCTTTTAGATCGTCTCCAGGGTCAAAAGGTTTTGGTGCAAAACCTAGATCATGGCGTGATCCCACTTGTGTCATAGTTGGTTTGTGGAAAACCATGGGATTTTCATAGTACCCAAAAACTACAGTAGTACAAATGGGGTATTGCCTGTTTTTTACCAAAATTTTGACAGAATAATGGATAAATTCATGTCATTGCCATCAGTTCAAGAACTTTCTTCTATCAGTGTTCATGACATGTTCACTCATTGAGTGATGATAGGCTGAAGGTGCTTCCTTCAATTTTATTCACTTTCAAAATTTGGTCAATATCATCGTACTCTACAAAGTGATGCTTGCAGTCCTTGACCACTGCACTACGCCGTCTTCAATTTATGAGAATCCATGGAGGAGTCCCTACTCCTCTTTGGCGCATTCAAAACCACCACTGATTATCATCGTTGTCTTTTGAACAGGGTTGTCGATACGCTCATGAACCTTTTTTATCTTCGGTATCAGTCTGGTACCACAACTTGTATCTATCATTTATCAAGTGATAGGGTTTCAATGGTTTTGCCATTGAGTAATTAATCAAGGAAATCATCCTTTACACGTTCAGTCATGGACTAATGCTTGTATTGGCTATGACTAGTGATACACAAAACCTCCAAAAGGTATAGATGCATCCTATACACACTCAGTAAAAGTACCATGATGTCAGTCCTCTACGATTAAAGTCGTCGTTCTCACACACCACGTCTGTCTTTCATTTCATTCGTATGCCAGCGAAATGTTGAACAGACCATTTCATGACATAGTCATGAAATATTCTTCGTCATCAAGTGATTGAATTTTTATTTGAACACTGTAGTGCAATGGGAAGTGCGAATGTTGTAGAACACATCATGCCCCTACCAAACCACTTGTTTGATGAGATGGTATCACCGCTTCATCCAAAACATTATCTGGTATCATCATCTTGATTAAATGTAACAAAACCTTTATGATCATTTGTCCATCCAACTTGTCCATAACTTGATGTCGTGCTCGATACACCAACACTTCGTGGATAATGTTTTTGTACATGCCGTGCATGTTTTCCATGCTCTGTACCCAATTTCACGTGGCTAAACTACAGTGGCACGAATCACATACCTGGCACTTGGTCATGCACGCTGACATCTTGCATTCATGCAAGACGTGCATGTTTTGGACCTGGTGCTCAACTGACTGGGCTTTTGTAGCATGTTCCATCTGTGGATACTGAGGATTTTTTCCACCTTTTGCATGGTCCAAGTTTGAGGAAAACATCCTCGTAACACATGTGATTCATAAATTAAAACTTAAATCGTGCTTATTTCAAAAGTATCATTCCGTATTGCTATTGGAAGAGGAAAGAATCTTAACTTCAAGTGGTCGTTGTTGTCATGACAACAGAGATCGTATCGTTTTTGTTGTGCCATCCACATACATCTCTTATCACCACAATCGTGTGTGTTTGTTTTGAGACATGTTTGTCACTCCTCTCTTTAAAGATTTTGGTAGAATGTCCATCCCCGAGTTCGTCGAGACGTCTCTCAAATGTCACGACGTATTTGTGGCACTTTACATAACACCCTTGGTGCACTTGCCAACAGTACCACTTTAAGCATCAATCATATGCTTTTGTTAGGTGATTTTCTACAAGAAAGATAGTTTTAGCAATAGGGTGCAATTGACACCCATATTATTGATGCAATTGGCACCTATGACATGTGCCGTATCATCAAAACTGACATGACGAGCTTGTCCAGATGAGTTATGTCCACAGTGCTTTCAACACTCGCATCAATGGTGCATTCGGCACCCATGTCAAAAGTACAAACCGCAACTTTTGTCAACCGTACAATCAGTGTTTATGAAAATTGTGTAATCGGCACTCGTGTCAATGTTTTAGCCGATGCATTTATTGACCAGCCATTCAATACTCACGATAACTGTGCATTTGGCACTTGCGTGAATGCTACAATTGAATTTTCCATGGCGGTCATGTTTGAAGTGTAACCAACACTTGTCAGTTTTGCGCGTTCACCCTCATGGGGAGATTTCTACCATCACTTGTGTGTTGAGTACGATCGGAACTCACACTCTTGTTGTAAACAAATCCAAGCATAAATGACCCACCCTCCTTGGTGCAATCGGCACCCACGTGGATATGCAACTGTCATTTTCATTTGCCATGTCTCCTGTAGACCGTGAGTATTTCATTCAGAACTAACATCACCAATGCATTTGGCATCATGAATAAATTACAACTGGCCCTTTCTCAATGTTGTACTGGACACCGACAACATTTTTGCAACCAGCACTTGTGTTGTTGTCGTAGTGCAATTGGCACTTTCTTCAATGGCTGAGGCGTGTACAACCGTGCAATTGACACTCATTTTGTTTTGCATTCTTGAAACAAGTCGATGAATCATTGAGTGGTTGCAGTAGGTACGGTGTTTTGAGTTTTTCATTCACTGAAGAATTCATCTCAAAGTATGGCACCGTTGTGGTTTTTCCACCCGGTGTACGCAATAATTTCCCTTTTATACTAATAAAATTGTTAAGCGGAATACAATACGCATTGAGACATGTCGTGGCTTTTAATGGTTGCCCCTTTGGGGTGTTCTCGCAAACTATCACATATTTTGAGGTTAATCCAAAAAATTTAAGCATTGTTGGTGCTAAATTCTCTATGTTGAAGCCACTTTCTTTTGCTGCATTCCAAATGCAAGTCTCATCACGTAGAACAACTTGCTCCTTAAAAAGTTGTACCTCGCGGTGTACTTGGAAAATAATCTATTTCTCCCATTTCCATCTAATGAATTGGATTCTTAGAATATTTCATGATACCAGAGCTTTTTGCCACTGTACGGTGGCAAACCCATGACCAACACAGTCAGTCCCAGGCTTAATCGAGGAAACTTTCCTCACCTCTAGTACTACTGGCACCAAGAGATTGATGAGAATTTAGAGCCCATTCTGAGCTTCAAACTAGTGTCTAAAACGGATACAAAACAGAGGACCTGTCCTCTGCTTTGTGCAGAACCGCCTGGGTCAAAAGAGGGGGTAATTTTGGAGACAAAATGAAAAGTTGAAGTCCGTGATTCAAACCATTAATCTCCTAGGACACACAAATGCAGCTACCAAATGTGCTGCTAGCACAAGTCAAAGAGGTTTCTTGACTTTTATAGAGCCTGTATGTGTTGTCTGTGGGGCCATCCCCTCCAGCATGTCAACATGAAAGGGCCCATCAGCCAGCAACTCGCCCGCAGCATCATAAAGCATGCATCACTGCTTTTGCATTACTGTGGACATGTTTGCTTGCTTGTCTAGTTGTCCACCATACAATAGATTCACTTTCAGCCGCGGGACATACAGCACACCAGTCAGCCACAGTACACCCCCCGGCACCTGCAGTGCAACAGTGCCCACATCCTCAACGTGCAGGATCTCCCCTGATCCGGTTTGCACGCCATCCAGACCATGCGCAGCATGCAGTGCAACAAACAGCTGACGATGCGGAGACATGTGATGTGATGCAGTGGTGTCAAACAACCACTCATGCATGGGAAGGGCATGGATTGTGGTGACGTGGGTGTGACCTAGCCTCTGACCTGACTGCTGAGGTGTGACGGTGGAGTGGGTCATGGCAGTTGTCTCAGGGAGCTGAGGCTCTGGCGATACCGTCCAGCCAAATCCTGGTGGTGGAGCTGCTAGTAGCTAGGCCTAGGCTGTCTCTGTGTAGACGCGCTAAGCCCACTCTGGTACAGGTGCGGTGACACTCAAGAAGGGCGGCACGTTGTACGGACCATGATAGGTTGGTGGTGTAGCTGTCGATGGTAAGACGGACAGCTGCTGCATGGGTGGTCCAAATGTTGCCGCACCAAAGGGGACCACTACAGATGGAGTGACACCGTGTCCAACACTCTGTGGTCCGCTCCAGCTGGCTGTCAGATGGTGCTGTTGCTGTTGCGACCACTGGCGCTGGTGCTCATCTTGCTGCGGCTGTTGCCACTGGAGCTGCTGCGGTTGCTGTTGCTGCTGCCTCTGTATCATCTGTCGTTGCAGTGTGGGGCACCGACGCCAGAAGTGCCCTGCCTGATTGCAGAAGCTGCATCTCTGAGATCCGTGACCGCGCCCCCTTCCGCCACCTCCACTGCCTGAGGAGCCTCTCCCTCCTGAGCCACTTCCCCCACTCTGTGTGTGTGTGTGTGTCAGATGGGTGGATGGCGTCGCACCAGTCTGAGAACTGTGATGCACATAAGCTGATGGGGCACTCACTACATCGCGGGATTCCCCTTTGAGAATATCTTCATAGTTGCGAAGTTGGGTGAACATGACGGAGAGATCAATACCCTCGATCTCCGCCATTGGATGTCGGCGGAAAACGTCGTGGCGGAAGTCTTCGTACTGTTCTTCCAGGTGCAGTAGCACGAGATCCAGCCACTCTAAGATAGAGCAAGCCACGCCAAGCCCCAGTAGGCGTCGCCGAATATCCATGGCCTCATCCCAGTATTTTCCTATGGGTGCTCCGGGCTTGGGGAAGAGGTTGTGCAGTTTGTTTCGGAGGGGAACGACGAGGGTCATGCCTTGTTCCTCCTACAGAGTAGTTAAGTGCTTCCACGCCTCATGCGGTCGAGGTTATCCTGTGCGGGAGTCTGCCGGATCCGCTCTCCTTCCTCCAAAGCGGTACTCACTTAGTGCGTATGACTGTGAGTCCGGGAGCATGTGGTGGAGTGCATTGAATACGCAAAGGAGGATTTTTGCTTCAGCAGTGTCGGGAGCCGGCTAGAGGTAATAGACATCCAAGCCACGCTCTGCGGCCCTGTCAAGGAACAGGTCCTTCCAGGCTAGGAAGCCCCTGGTTCCTAGCTGTGGCAGTGACAGATCCTGAGACCCCAGTCCCTGTTGTGCCAGTCTGTGGAGCGTCCTATGGACGTGTTCGATGCCCCTATGCCCTCCGTGGAGCCGCCTTTGGCTCCAAGCGCATGTGGTCCTCCACGTGTGCAAATCTGGCCGCCCCCTACTTCGATGGTTTCCCAACCGGCGCATCCGCATCAGGCCAGCGAACCTGCTCTGATACCATGAGGATCTTCTAGGGAGTACATTGCAACTTGTTTCATGGAAAATGGTGCACTGTGGAGTGAGCAAGAGTCAGAAACGTCAGAATGCCATCCAAAAAACAACACAAGTGTCTAAGTAAGAGGAGGTCCCCTTCTTATGGGTGAGGATCGCTCAATCCTCACCCAGCGGCCGGCGAGCAAGGCTCTCCAGCGACCTGCAAAGTGCGAGGGCAAAGCCCTTGCTCGCCCCCTCTAAGTTGGGTTTCCGAACTCGGATAACCCGAGGGCACCTAAGCACACTTAAACAACAAACAAGCCTATAGTTGTCCTAAAAGTCTCTGAATGAGGGATTAATCTAGGTCTCTCAAGAGCTGCATAAAAATGCTATTAAACCAGGTCAACAATGTGAGAGAAAGCTAGTAGGCATATTCAACAGGCCACGTGGCCAGGGTGGAGATGAGTACACAAGGGCACGAATCCCAGAATGTTGTGAGGAAACGGTGGGATGTTGTGCGCTCACGGTGCATCACCTCCACTCCCGGGACCAACGTGTCCTGCGCACTCACGACCACAAGCAATATATGTACATAGAAATTAACAAGAACATATCAACCCCGATCAGAGAGGGACTCGAATGGGAGAGGACTGAGAATATCTGAGTGGACCAACTCTAGTGCACGTAGTGCCTGGGAGGACGAGCCAGGATATGAGCAGCAATGCATCTTACCCTGGGTGCAAAAAAGACAATCGGTCTTGGGCGGCTTCTCAAAGGAAGCTGCATCAAGACCAAGTGTTGGCTGAGTTTGAATGAGCTTGGACACCTTGTCCGAGCTCACATGGCAGAGGCAATGATGTAACAAACGCTTGTGCTCAGAGGACAGAACACCAGTGACAAACACACGCGTAGAAGAGAGAGGGGAAGAAGAAACAAGGGGAATGCAACAAGACACATGATACAGGTCATCAACAACAGAGGCACGAAGCACGATGGCACGTGTTTCAAGAGCAGTCACTGTAGCAGAGTCAACAGAGTGCTCATAAGTGAGTCCCATCCTGGTGCATGCACAAACAGAGAGCAGGCTGAGCTCAAGAGCAAGGACAAAGAGCACATCAGAAATGTACAAGGGGCCAGACGGACCACTAAACCGCACAACCCCAACTCCTTGCTCAGGAAACGACTGACCAGACCTTGTGTGAACGGACGGAACGGACGCAACGGGACCGAGCACAACAAATTTACTACGAACATAGGTCATGTGATTTATGGCACCAAAGTCAATGATCCAGGTGCCACTCGGCTCATGACCAGTCTTCGACACTCAGCAACATGCCACAGAACACTCTACCTCTGCTGGATGCGTAGTAGAGGACTCAAGACAACGACGAACAGCGTGGAGTTGTGACTCGACAAGCCAGTCGGTACCTTCAGGGAAATCCTCATCGCAAGTTGACTGAATCCCACCACAAGCATCACAACGGACAGCAAACGTAGTGAGACAAGCTGTCTCACAACCACTCGGCTTTTACAACACACTCGTACCTCCCTGAGTAGGAAGCGCCAGCAGCTGACAGAGCTCCTTGATTGTGCGATTTTGAGGGTCCAAATCACCGCTGTTGCTTGATAAAACACGTGCGTCTGCTATAGTAGTGGTCGTAGCGTGTCCGGTCTGAGTGTCACTCGAGGAAATCTGCTGCATGTGCATTGACTAAAGGCCACGCATGATCCGAGTCAAGTCGAGGGACTGCTGACACTCCGTGTAGTGGTGAGTGCCTCCACAGTTGTAGTAGTGGACTGAACATCCAGTGTCACTACTCGTCGGCTGCTACTGCTGCTACTGCTGTCCCTTCGTACATTGCTTCTTCCCCTTCTTCCCCAGTGTGGCCGTTGTAATGTCCTGAGTGTGGCCACTCGGGGTGGAGGAGGAGGAGGACGACAAAGCGGTGGAGATGGGACTGGTGAGCTGGGACAGAGGCGTAGGAGGGGTCGTAGTCACTACTGCAACTAGTCGACTCTACAAATGGGCGACGGTAGCCTCATGAGCCGATGTGGCCTAGAGGAAGTAGCGATGGGCCCAAGCAAGCAACTGTAGTGACTCTGACAACTCAGAGAGAGCCACATGGTCAAAGAAATTCAAGGGCTTCACGTGGTCCAGGTGCGCTCCCATCATGATGGTGTCAAGTGCCCACAACTGCGTCCCGCCACCAGTCCCAAGGCGCGTGTAAAGGCGCATCACGCGCCTCGAGTAGTCGGCTGTAACCTCCGTGGGACCCTGACGGAGGGAGTGAAACTCACGTAATTGGGTCGCCCTCGTGGCATGGGTCTCTGTAGCGAGAAGTATCAGGGCTAGCTCCCAGCCCTGGCGCAGATCTACTCCAGCCCCGGTCCCTGTCTCACCTAGGAAGGGTCGGATGTCGACCACAATCTCCCGTGACATGGCGTAAAGGAGACCACACATCGCCCTCGTTGCTGTCTGGATCTGGTGAGCATCATGGGTCTGGTGCTGGCTGTGGTAGTAAGGCCAGACGCTCCTAGAATCGGCCTACACCTAATATAAGGTCTCCTAGTAACCGAATCCCTCTTCGCTATCATAACGGGTTGGAGGTATCTTAAATTCCTTCGGTCGCTGCACCGTGGGAAGGGCAACCTCAGGCTCGAGAGATGGTGGATGGGGTATAGGGAGCCCACTTGTGAGAAAGGCGCCACCAAAAGTGAACACTACTGAACAACGTGCATGATCCTGACGGTGAGAAGGTCGTAGAGTGAGGGGCTGTGACCCCAGATGTATCTCACCGATGCGCTCCTCAAGCATACAAATCTTGTGCTCGCGTGTGTCATCCTCTATCTCCTCCTCATCTCAGGTGTCAACAAATGATGAGGGATGCTGAGGCTGCGGTGCTATGTGGGGTGTAGACTACTGAACGGATAGTGCACCTCCAGAAGATCCTCTTGGTGGCTGTTGTGAGGCCTCTGAACAACCCCGCTGTACCTCCACAATCTCCTATAACACATGGGACTGCCACTGCTACTGCCGGCGCATCTCGTCTTGCGATCGACGAAGCTCGTGGATTGCAAGTGACTGCGACCGTGGACTCATAATGCACAAAGAGGAGGAAGAGGAGGGGTCTCCTAGCTCCATTTTCTCGTCACGCACTGGCGGCATCGAAGTGCTTAGTATGGGGTCAGACATCAAAACGATTCAAACATAAAATTGACACTATTTCTCGAGGTGTTGAAACGTTGAAATGGATTGATGTTTTGACCTCGAAAATACTGACGTGAGCACAACTGATGATGATGTCAGCGTTTTTTGCGCTAATGAAAAAAGCAGGAGTTTTTTACGCTGGCGTTATTTTGCTAGGTTTTTTTTGGGAAGTCATGCGGACTCAACATGACTGGTGGGGATGACCGTGTCACTCCCTACACGCTGTTGCATAGGGGTTGCACAACCCTGTGTAACCCTACGTAGCTTTTGCGCAGTGCTACGTAGCTTCTTTGCAGCTGCGTAGCAGTGCTACGTAGTGGCACTGCTTGCTGAAACTGCTGTGGTCGTTGCCACTATTATTGTGCTGCTGCTTGCGGCTGGTGCAAGCTGCTGCCACCGTTGTGGGCTGCCAATGCTCTTAGCCACTACCGCGAGCTGCTACAAGCTGAGTCTCCCCCTTTTTCCTTTTTTTCTTGTACAAATGGGCAACCAGACACAGCTGTTGCTGCCACCCGTCGCTGCTGCTACTGCTTGGCATGAGTGTTGGAATTGATAACTGTCGCAGCTCACCCGGTGAGGTGGTAGGCATTGCGTGGTGGTGTCGTTGCTGCAAATGGCTATGATGGGTCCTAGGATACGATAGCGGCGGTGACTCTCACTACTGCTGCCGGTCCTGGGTCTTTAAGGCGCAGCTCAGCGAGAGAGGTCTCGCTGCTCTGATACCATGAGAAATTGCTAGGAAGCTTCCTAACCTTGTTGCTATTGACGTGGCGACACTATCTAGTCAGTTGGCGCACTAGCAAGCAAGTAGGTGCAAGAAACATCAAGGATCAGGCTAGGGAGACGCGCACAGTCTCATAAGCTTCAATAGCTTATTAGTGTATAGAGAGATGACAACTAACAAGCACACATTGTAAATAGTTACCGCGGTGCACGGCGGGTGACACACGCGACAGTGTCAGTTTGTCCTAAAATCGACCCAAAACTACTATTTTGGCCGTAACTCTTTGCATAGGTATCCAAATGCAACACCGTCTGAACCTAAAGATGATGAATCTCAATCCGGATGCTACCGCTGGTCACACGCACAATCCCGGTATTGATCAGTGGATAGACAATGCAAAACATGCAAATCGGGCTCGAGAGCCGGTCCACCGTGAAAACTCTAGAATCTATTGAAAAACCGCAAAGCACCCACGCAAGCACTCGTGATGTCATGGTGTCTGTCCGGCAGCTACTGGTGGGTAGAGCCATCACTCGTCGGTGCTCTAGCGCTAGTTACATCGGCATTAGGGATCTGTACGAGCATGGACACGCCCGAGTGGTCACAATAAGCTATACAAACAGACGGGGATGACTCACATCACAATAGTGCCTCCCCCTCCTCCTATACAAGTGGACAAAAATAGAATTAATTTGGGCATGCGGGCCCATAAAAACACGAACATGAGCTATGAGTATGAGTACATTGCAAAACGTAATGAATTTTGCTAAGTCTAGAACGTGGAATATGAAAGAATGTGGAGAGTTTATAAATGAGCCCCTAGCGGGCTTATGTAGGGATGCCGGCAGCTAGCCGCACTAGGTCCCGTCACCCCCATTGAGCCCAAACCAGTCAGCAGGGAGAACACACTACATAGACCACGTGAGCAACAAAGGTGGTCTCCTCGAGGCACCAGAAAAGCTCTCCAAGTGCCCAGGTCTCGACCACCGAGAAAATACGAGCAGTGCTAGAAACTCTCGGAATCAACGTCTAGGCATCACAAACGGCTTTCTAAATATCGGAAGCACTACTACAGCCATCGGGTCTCCTGGTCGCAATGGTACAGAACACCGGGTGCGCGGGTCTCAACCCACCGAGAAAACTCTCCTAGCTCTCGACCAGCCAACCAGGCTGCCGGAATGCATCGACCGCGTCTCGCCGGCGCTTTCGTAGGTATTGGAGAAGTCTCGAGACACTCCAGAGGCCCGTCTTGTCGTCATGCTCTCCTCTACCCTATACTACTGACGTGGGGTATATGGGTATCGGTGTCGCTCATGACGGGTGGAAGCCACACAAACCAACACTCAACCTGGCTGACATAGCCGTCAACGCCAGAACAAATTCACGAAGGCATGGAATAGCAGCATATGACAAACCATAATATGCACCAGTCAACCACAGACACACACATGTGTGTGTGGTTGACATGATCCAAGCACAGAGTGCTAGGACCAATGTCCCTCTAGAGCCTAATGAAGGTCAGAAGGTCTCCTCACAAAACTGGAACATCCTACCAAGTGTCCGGGTCGCGACCATCCGAGAAGTCATGCACATCATACACAAGTCAGACGACAAGAGGATCTCCTCGTGACACTGGCGATACTAGTGCTCAGGTCTCGACCGCTACGAGCAATTCAATAGGTATACGTATGCCAGACACAATAGCATCATCAACTAGAACACAGGATCATAAGGAGATCTCCTCGTAACACGGGTGCAACTCACCATGTGTTCAGGTCTTGACCAGTATGAGCAATCCAGCTCGCATGCACATGCCACATGTAGTGTGTCCACACACCAAGACACACGATTACATGGTCTCCTCATGACACTGGTACAATCCACCAAGTATCCGGGTCTCGACCAACAGAGTGCTACCATCCACATACAGCTGTGTGGATACGTAGCATGAGCCACACGTCAGCTGCTGTATTATGCTCATAGCAGAGCATGGACCCCTCGCCATGCATCTCCAATGACGTCACATCACGTTGAGGTCCACACAACACTCCCCCTGGGAAGATGTACTTGGCGTCGATGTCCTTCATGGAGATGCTGATATTGTAGCTGAATAGATCATGGGCGATAGATCATGTGGTCTTTCCATCACGCAGAGATAGCTGCCCCTGTCATGTACGAGTCTGCTCCCACCCTCAAGGACAAAGTGGTGTCTCAAGCTACGACTCCTCACGTCGCCCTTGTATCACCTGGATTGTACCAATCCTCGTGTGACTGCTAAGGGTCCCAACTCACAGTCTCCCCTCTCTCCGCTCTACTGTGATGCATCTATGTATGTCGGAGGAAAGGGAATGTACGAGTAGCACGCAAGCATGGATGAAGTGGCGGAGCTGGCCTCCAAGGCGGGATAGATCACCCTGAAGTACAGGGGTATACCGCCATGAGAGGGGTGGAAGGACAAACCGGACCACCATACATGGACGAAGATGACGATGAAGCAGCTGAAACGGGTGGATGAAGGTGTGTGATGGCAGCAGGAGTAGAAAGAGGAGCGATGATGGAGTCAACAGGAACAAGAATGGCGGAAAATGAAGGCATGCTCACCTCTCCTATGGTAGTGTCTCCATCGGACGTCATACTCGGAGCAGGCACAGGATCCTCCCCGAGTATGGATGTGCAAGATCCTGATAGTAGAAAGCTCATGCCAAAAGTAGTGGTGCTCTCTTGCTCTGACAGTCACTCTCGCACCGCCATCACCTCATGCTACAACATCTCTACACGCTCCTGTAAGTCAACATAATCGGCCTCAGACATGTGGAGGTGACCCATGTCTGCATCGCGTAGGATCTACTTTGTCTCACTGGATGCTGCACATGCAGACCGTAGAACTTGCAAGTACAGCTCCATCTGCGTCTCTGCTACTGAAGACGATGGAGCCGGTGCTGCTCCATCCTCCTAGGGGTCAACCAAACTCACAATATGCTCATATGTTGGACAATCGGACGCAGCTGAAGGTGTTGTATCCCGACCACAGCTCATGTCTGTCAGACGAGGCGGGACGAGCGGTCTCATGTCGAGAGAGAAGGAGAAGGAGGAGCTGTCAGATTCCGTGGAGCATGTGGAAATGTCGTCCGTGTAGGTACTGCCACTCTTAGCGTCGATGTGATCAGCGGGATCACCAACAGATGAACACGCAAGGGTAGAACTTAGCTCCTTCTGACGAGGTGACTACATCTCTATGGTTGGATCTACTACACTGTCCTCAGCTTCTGGCACAATGGACACGGCTGTAGAGGACTCCGGCTCGACGAATCATCCAATGCCAGTCAAGGCAACGAGCAAGCGTAGCTTGTGCTCACGCGTCATCTCACTGAGAAGACCAGTTGCTATCACCCACTCGATGATGAAATGAGGATCATTACCCGACTCCGTCATGTGTGCTACTGGTGCTCCGTTTGTAATGGAACCCGTAGACTCTAGGAACAAGGGCGACTCGTGACGCTGAAGCTGGTCCTCTGGTAGAGTCCATGACAAGGTCGAGCCTGCCGTGTCTGCTGCAGCACATATCCTAGTGACATCTCTCAGTAATGCTACTCTAAAAAATGCCTCAACCTCTAAAAGACCAGCCGGCCCACTCTTTTCATGCACTGCAACCGCTACCAAGCTGGTATGAGCCTCGTGCACCAACACCCTCGGTAGTCCGTAAGGGGCATCTCGACCCGTATGGGACTCCTGTGCCACCGCCGGGCCGCGACCGGTCAGATTCGCGAGTGGCACCACCCAGGGACGCGGGGCCTGCACTCCTCCTAATGGAACCTGTTGCTGCACAGCGTTCAACTCCTACCTCAGCATAGATGTCGACCTTGATGACAAGCATGTCTCTTGCACTGAACCTCCTTCGGGCTAGTATGAGCCTGCTGCACAAACTCCCCCAAATGCCCGGTAGAGGCATCCCGATCCGTAGGACTCCTGTGCCACCGCCGAGCCTCCACCGGTCGGAGCGGCGAGTGGCAACCCCCATGGAAGTCAGGCCTGCACTCCTTCTGATGCAACCTGCTGTTGTGGAAGATCTGGATCCAACCCGGACGTGGAAGTCGATCTCAATGACACGCAAGCCTCCACCATGCACGCCATGTCAGGATCAGACTCCACGTCATGTACTGCAACCGTATCATCTACATCTGCTCGAGCTGACGTTGGGACACCACGGTACGGCGGGGGTGCGCATCTTGTGACTACGGTCACAGTAGGCAATGCACGGTGACCACACTCCCCCTGGACAGGTACAACAACAGAAGCTGAGGAGGTGGAGCATTAGTCAAGACTGGTGCAAGCACGACGTGCGGAGCACTGACGCCGACGTCGCATGCACACACAACTGGAGCGACTACATGAAGACATGTCATCTCAAGGAGGTGTAGTGGTTGTAGAAGAGTGGAGGATCAAAAGGATGGTGGCAGCCTGGACCGGCAGGTGGAGCTGGACGGACACCATTGCATGAGAAGAGAGGAGGTGAAGATGATGGAGATGAGATCAAGGAGGTCGTCAACGAGCTAGTAGCAGAAGCACGCTCAGTGAAGGCGAGATCACAAAGATCCTACACCATCCGCTTCAGGCCCTGGATCTCGATGAATATGGTCGCTAGATGTCCAACGAGGGGGTGTGCCAACTCCGGCACATCCGCATGCTGTGGAGGACGCATGCTCGTACAAGGCCGAAGCCAGGGTGGATGCCAGCGTTGGAGCACGGCAAGCATCGACGCCAACCGTGACGTCCATCACCACAGTAATAGCAGGCAAACGCGTAAGACGCCTGCTCCCATGACTACGCACTCATCTCGTGCACCTCAGAACGGGGGGTGTGGGGAGCACCTGCTCCCGACGGTAAAGCACCAAGCCTCGGGAGAAAATGAAGCTGGTTGATACCGTCACTCTGACGGGTTACGGTGTCGGGGAATCATGACCTGACCAAAAGAGCTACAATGCCACAGCACATCCGGAAAAACGTGCGGTTGACCAGCTGTTGTTGTTGTTGCTACCACTCCTCAACATGCACTCAAACACCACCGGTGTTTTGTAAGTATTTTATTTTTCTCGCCAAATTATCTCGTGATTTGTCGAATGATGCCTCACCCCGGAGTCACTCGATTGTCCCCTTCTTTTGGAAGCAGTGGTCCTCCCTTTTTTATCCTTCATTGTTGTTTTTTTTTTCACCATATGCTCTTGTGATATATCCAAGACCCTTCGCTTGGGGTTTTCTTGGGAGTTCCCTCCTTTTGTTTTCTGGTAACCTCCCCCCCCCCCTTTTTGCCTGGCTCGATCCTCGCAGCGAGTAGAGCGAGCTCACCAATCGGCTGGCTCACCGATAAACGCGAGCTCGCTCGGCGGC